>QRDG01000988.1:62757-116890 GCA_012064385.1 Puccinellia tenuiflora | reverse complement strand
TGATTTTGGGTCGGCAAACAACGTCCCACCGTGCCAATCGATATTTTTTTCTCACTATCCCCTTGCCAATAGAATCTTGAACGAAAATAATCTATTTTCTTCAAGACTCCTTTGGGCAACTGGAAAAAAGATATTATATACAGTACCATATTACTAAGTACTAAATTTATGAGTACCAATATCCCACCTAAGGATAGCAATTTGCCTCTCCAACTGGCCAATCTTACTTCGAACCGCTCCTCAACATGTTTCCATTCAGCATTAGTCAGTCTCCTATAATGTATAGGTATACCAAGGTACCTAATCGGAAACTGACCTTGTTCACAGCCAAATAGATCAGCATATTGAGTCACAAAGTCCTGGGCTTCGCCAAAACAAAACAATTCACTTTTATGGAAATTTATTTTTAACCCTGATAATTGCTCGAACACTGATAGAATCAGCTTCATGTTCATAGCTTTATCCAGGTCATGTTCCATAAACAGAATTGTGTCGTCCGCATATTGGAGAATAGATAAGCCGCCATCAACCAAATGTGGGATGACTCCCTCAATCTGTCCATCCAATTTTGCCCGATCAATCATGACCGCTAACATATCAGCCACTATGTTAAATAGTATCGGCGATAACGTGTCACCTTGCCTTAGACCTTTCTTTGTTTGGAAGTAATGACAAGTATCATCATTTACTCGAATGGCCACACTACCTCCAGTAACAAAGTCACGAATCCAGGCACACCATTCCTCCGAAAAGCCTTTCATACGCAACGTATGTTGGCGAAACTCCCAATTGACCTTGTCATATGCCTTTTCGAAGTCGATTTTAAAAATCACTCCACTCAATTTCTTGCGGTGCATCTCATGGACTGTTTCATGCAGTATGACTACACCATCGAGGATATTCCTCCCTTGCATGAAAGTCGTTTGTGTAGGCCTAACTACATGATCAGCGACCGAATTCAATCGAATGGTTGCCACTTTAGTGAATATTTTGAAGCTAACATTAAGGAGACAGATAGGTCTGTATTGTAGGATCCTCTCCGCATCATTAATCTTAGGCAACAAAATAATCTCCCCAAAGTTTAGGCGAAAAAGCTCAAGCTGCCCCGCATGCAAAGCATTAAACATAGCGAGCAGGTCAGGTTTGATAGTATCCCAAAAGTTTTGAAAAAACTCAGCTGGAAATCCATCTGGACCTGGAGCCTTGTTATGTTCCATATGAGAAACCGCTTTTCTTACCTCTTCTTCGGTAAAGGGTGCAGTAAGGAAAGCGTTCTCATCATTAGAAACCTGAGGTATATCATCTATACGAGACTCGTCCAGAGAAAAGTTACCTTCCTCTGGCGCCCCGAATAAACCTTTGTAGTATTTAGTGATATACCTTTTTAACTCTTCATGTCCTTCAATTAGGCCGTCTTCTTGATGAAGTGAATGAATAAGCTTCTTTCTATGTCTACCATTGGCGACATTATGAAAGTATCTTGTGTTCGAATCACCTTGAAGAATGAACTTAGCCTTTGATCGTTGATACCATTTGATTTCCTCTTCACGTAAAAGTTTAGCTAAAGACGCGTTCAATTGACTTTTGATTTCAATCTGTTGCGTTGATAGCGGTTGACTTTCCGCGATCTCTTCGAGTTCATCAATAATGGCCGACAAACGAGCTTTTTCTTTTTTTAGCAGCCCAGTTGTGTGGCGCACCCATCCTCGAAGGTGTGTGCGTGTGTTCCGCATCTTATTATTCCACCTTTGTATAGGAGTAGCACCTCCAACTGGTCTTTCCCAGATTCTTTAACCATCTCCCCGAAGCCCTCACGATGTAACCAACCCAATTCAAATTTAAATTGGTGTTTACCGTTTGGTTTCGGGGGACCAGCGGTCAAAAGAATCGGGGCATGATCCGATAGAGCCTCAATACGTTCTAGAGCGCGTACAGACACCATAGGATATTTTGATTCCCAATATGTGTCCATCAGTACACGATCTAGTTTTTCGTATGTCGGCTCCGGAAGGCTGTTTGCCCAAGTAAACTGCCTTCCTGTCATATGGACCTCTCTTAAATCCAAGCTGTCAATGACGGCGTTGAAAAGAAAAGGCCAATGACCATCGAATCGACCTCTGCTTTTCTCGTGTAGGTATCTAAGCATATTAAAGTCCCCCTATAAGAATAGGGTGAGGGTTATCTTTAGCTAGATTAACCAATTCACGCAGAAAAGCCGCCTTATATTCCTCCTGGGCTGCCCCATACACGGCTACCAAACTCCATATGAAATTATCAGCTTTATTTTGGATATGAAACTTGATATGGAAATCCGCATCCGAAACCGCTAACACATCCATAGAGTTTGATTTAACGCCGAGGAGAATGCCCCCAGACCTCCCACGAGGTGGGTGAGAGTACCAATGGAAATCCAATCCGCCTGAAATACGGTTAAGGACACTCACTGGGAAATCTCTTCTACCCGTTTCCGAGATAGCCACAAAGTCCAAGTTATAATCTTGGATGCACTGTGCAATATGTAGATGTTTAACAATTGTGGAAACTCGCTCTATTAATGATCTGTTTAGGAGGGAGACAATCATATACTATTGCTTTTCCTTACACAAAAGGACTAACAAACTATATACTTATAACTACAGGTGGTCGGACGCCACCTGTAGCCGTCCCCTAGTCTGTGACTCTCCTCGCACTCAATCGTAGTCGCAGGGCAATCCCCTTGTTGTTGTCGTTGAAGTTGAAGAATGCCACCTGTAGCCGCCGCATCGCCCACGACAGCCGCATTGCCACCTACAGCGGCAAACATGAAAATGCAACCGAAGAGGAAGCAGCCCACGCTGATGGCCACAACTTGTGTTGTGCTAAGTCCCGAGGCCTGACCGCGCGAACTCTTCATCTCTTCGTATTTCTTCTGCAGGAGTTCTACAAGACTTCTGTTGAGTTTGAGTCCTACATTACTATCGAGATGTGCATGTCGAACTGTCAAAATACATCTATCAAAGAGAGAGTGGCCACCAGAGTGTGACGACCCATGTATTAGTGAAACCTTAAGTTAAATCAAGTGGCGTCACAACTAAATGTATCTACTGCTGCTATAGATTAGAAATTCACGAGTTATGTAGGTTCGTCAGTATCGGATAACCGGCGGTGGCAGTGGCAGTGGTGAAGGACGTTCCCAAATTTGGCTATGCCGGAGTGAATATATATATAATTTTTTAATTACAATCATTTGTGGGAGGGGGGATCGCCCCCATCCCCCACGGTCAGGATGCAAAAACTATTTAACATAATATTTTTTTAAAATAAATCTGCAAGTTTCAATTTTCCAAAATCGTTAAAATTAATGAACTGCGTAGTCAACTATGTACACTATGAGGGAAAACTCGATTTCGAAGTTTTCAATGTGGGATACCTCGTATTTTGGGCTAGGCAAAAAATAAAATTCGCCCAAATTTAAGAAGATTCGAAATTTGCACCGTTCACGCCCCTAGATCTGCACATTTGTTATTTGTGCCGAGGCTAAAAGGACAGACCCAGTGCACGAGGCTCCCACACAAGGTGGGGTCTGGGGAGGGATTATAGGAACCTAGTCTTACCCCTGCAAAGTGCAGTGCAGAGAGGCTGGTTCGAACCCAGGACCTCTTGGCACAAGTGGGGAGGACCTCATGGTACAAGTGGGGAGGACCTCACCACTCCACCAAGGCCTGCTCTCTATTTGTGCCGAGGCTAGAATATATATTTTATGCATTGCAAATTTTTTACACGGGTGGAATAAATCATTGCCTACGTCCTGGTATTTTTGTTTGAATTTTTTGAAGCTCTAAATTTGATTTTTTTTCGAAATTTTCAAAAACGTGCTACATGAGCCCGGATTCGTCGTTCTATGAACAAAATTGAAATGAAAACTAGAGAAACCTCTCTGCTCCTTGACCTCCTTCAAGATATGGTGGCCACCTCCGATCTGTCCTCTGCAAGTTTGGCCCATTGATTGACAAGCACCTGAGCAGGGGCGGAGCTGGGCCCCGGGCAACCAGGGCCATGGCCCGGGGCGTAGCAATTTTTCCAGCCTATTATCTGTACAAGAACTGATCTGGCCCAGGGCGTGGCCCAGTACCGGCGCAGTATTCTTTGGCCCATGAGACAGAAACGAGGTGAAAGTAGCGACGGAAACGAGAGTAGCCACAGAAACTAGCGACCGAACGGATCGAAGCCCTCTCAGTTCCCTCGCAGCAAGAACACGCGCGCCGGCACGCCATTCTGTCGTCGCCGGCAGGACTGATTGTCGGCCCCGGTGCACAGGCCACAGGCTCGCCGAACAGCCAGTCGTCGCCCTGTCCTTCTCCGCCAGCTACGCTACAAAGCAGCCGGTAGCATGCTGGTTTCATGTATTTTTCTTCTGGTTTCATGTATTTTTTGAAGCTGATATGGAGTAATATACGTAGGGAATAGTAAAAAAATGGTGTCATTACAAGAATTTTTTATTAGTTTTTTTTGCCCTTAATTTTTGGCTCGGGCTTTGCTCCAATCCTGGCTCCGCCACTGCACCTGAGCATCACTTTCTACCAAGATTTTGGTCTGGTACAATCTGGATCTATCCATTATGAGGCCACCAGAACTGTCCCGCATTAGGCAGCCCGTCGTTCCTTGAAGGTCATTTTGCTGGAATCCAGCATCAAGATTGATATTCATATAATCTCCATCAGGTGGTTTCCACAACACAATACCTTTCGGCTTGTCACCCCGTCCATTTTAAGAACCAATATTCCATAGGTCAAAGGCAACATAGAGTCATAGACAGCTCATTGAACACAAGTTTTCACTGGCTCCTCTTTGCCATCATGAGTCAGAGAATTCCTGACATTTCAGACAGCCCAATAACCGCACATGACTAAACAAGATTTGCAGCCCATGAATCAGGATGCAAAGTAGGTAGTTCGGCAGTAGTGAGGTCACACAAGGTGTTCGAGAACACTTTAGCTCAAGTGCATCTAGTAAGAGCATGAAAGATCGTCTCATCTTCCCCACCACAGATCTCACAAGTAGCTAGGCGTTCCATGTGTGTTGTGTACATGTGTGTGGTCGATATTTCGCGCGGCTACTCCGGCGCTTAACCGACGCCGGTCGATCGAACGGGCACGACGCACGCCCAAGCTAGCGCACGTACGGTAGGTGCAACATTTTCGAGCGTGAGTGTTTACGCCGTGCGCATGCAGCCATACGACCTGGTATTTTTGAGAGGTGATTGTGCCGTGAACCTCAAAATCCGATCTGACCTCACCTGCTGCCGTCCGGAGTCTGCCTGCCTTTTACCTTTAAAAAACACTCTGTACCAATATCTCTGTACCTCTGTATTGTTACCTATTTCAGGACATAACAAGAAAATTTTATTTTTCGTGTTTGATAGCGGAATTAAATTTGAGGGATATGTTCAATATTGATACAGCTGGTCATATGATCTCCATTTGTGGAAGTGATGCACTCAGGGAGCTACCATCTCCTGGAAAGAGTAGAAGTATCTTTCTCTTATTGCAAGATGACCGGTTTATGATCAAGACTCTTCGGCAATCGGAAGTGCGGGTTCTTGTTTCTACCAAATGATCTTATGATAAGCACTGTCTCATTTGTTTCACTTCGAGAAACTTGTCCCTGGTCTCATTGTCTACAAAATCCCAACACTTGACAAGTAAAGGCTATTTTGATGATTAGAAATGGATATGCTCAATGATCCAGAGTGTTTTAGCTTGTCTCACTAAATTATATTCAACATGTTCTTACAAGAAAATAATGTTTTACCAACTAGTTTCCTAGTTCACTTACTAATTTATCTAAACTGTTGAATCAAACTTGACCTTTAATTCATTTGTTTACATGTGCAATTTCATGTTTTTCTTAACATGGTATTCTCGTGTAGATTGTTTTGCGTATGGTTCCAAAATATTATCACCATGTCCATACTTACGGGAACACACTTGTAATTAATTTCTTGGCCTCCATAGGTGAAACCTTCCTGCAGTCAAAAGGTTGTTCTGCACAGAACTTGGAATCCATCGAAGATTTGATTGTTCTCCTTTGGGCCAATCGACTGACAAAATCAAAATAGATGAGAACACGAGCTTAAAAGAGTAGGATCTGAACTGTTTTTTTTTTTCTTGAGCCTTCTTGGCAATGCTTTGCTAAAGTAAGCATGTTCTCTCTGAAAAAAGTAGATTATTCACATGACCAGTTTTCTACGCAACAGCCATGTTCTATTCTTATTCTGTGTAGGCAGATTGAGAAAGGCAGCAAATTTCAAGGAATCAGGATATAAGGGATTACAGCTTACTTCTTGGTTTTCACTAACGAGGTTCATCAAAACCTACAAAGATGAGCATCATTCCTTGAAATCGTTTTGCCAAATAAACTAACTGTTCTTTCAGAAGGTAAGCATGCAATTGTATTTTTATTTCTTTGAGTAGGTTGTCCAATTAATCCGTTTCCAATAACAAATTGTTGCTTGCTGGCATCGGTATGTAGATGGCGTGGAGGAGGATTCTGCTTATAACTATCAAAAGTGCTGGTTTTGGTGCAGCAGTTTTTTTTTTTTTTGACTGAAAAGCCAGTCGGAGCTGATTTTCATATATGAGTAGAAGAAAGGCTGATAGCCGAATGACTCGGTTTATGAGGTAAACCAGGCCGGAAAACCGTACAACTCCTAGCAGCGCTAGGACAGCAGCACACGCCGAAGCATGGTACAACAACAGCAGCAGCAAACACAGCAACAACACTACACTAACAGCAACACCCACAACTCAACAAAGGTCTGCACGACACAACCAACACGGAGGAGGACCTCGACTTCCATCTTCATCTGACCAAGCAAGCAAGACGCTATGAACTTGGCCGTCTGGCTGCCACTCGCCAACACCCCCAAAGGAGGGAGGGGTGCCAAACGAGAACGAGATGATCCAGGGTGGAACAACTCGCTAACCCGGCTTCCGATGAGAGCGTCGGATTCTTCCGCAAACTTGGTGACCGGCGAGACCAAACAGCACACCTCCACCCGGCCGACCTCCTCCATCCAACACCCCAAACCCTTCCACGAAACTCTACCGGTCATCAGCCCAAGGCAAGAGACAACAAGCAAACAACAAGGTCTTGGTGGCTCCAAGATGACGCCTCCAAGGAGGTGACGACGTCGAAGACGCCGTCGTCATCCGATCTAAACAAAGATCTGAGGCTTTCGCCCGGAGAACACTAAGGGTTGACGGGTGGGAGCTTCACGACGCCACCTCCAACAAGGAAGACGACGCTCAAGAGCGTCGATATCGTCGGTACCAACATGGCTGGCACAAAGCTTTCGCTTGAAACAACCCAGCCCGCCACCGCCACCAAACCTGTACATGTGCAGGGTCTCCGTACCTGAGCGTCACCGGCCGGGATGAAGTCCATGGCTTCCGCCTCTCCTCCAAGCAGTAGCCGCCGGAGAGCTCCTGGAGCCCGCCAGTTGCCACCAAGGGTGGAGCTCCACGGCCAACGCCGCCGCGCCTAAAGAAACCAGATCGCCGAGCCGCAACACACCTCCCAGCCGTCCACGGCACCATCACCTCCGGCCATCCTCGCTGATGTGCCCACGCTTCGGAGCCGAAACTCCCGAGCCGTCTGCGCACCCCGGCGCCGGCACCGCGCCCCGCGGCCGTGGCCCGCGTAGGCCCAGATCGGGCCCAGCAGCCATGCGCAACCACGGGCAGCAGGACGCGCCCCTTTCAAAGCAGCCACCACCGCGGCCCTCACCACCGCCACCACGCGCCGCCATGCCATCTTGAACCACCGCCGCCGCCCAGGCCGATGGCCCTCGCAACAAGGCGCACGAGCGAGAGAGACCCCGCCTCCGCCGTCGGCGGCGCGAGCTTTGCCTGGTCGCGTCCTCCGTCGAAGGCGGAGGGGAGGGAGGAAGAGGGGCGCGGCTCGGTGGCGGCTAGGGTTTGCCTCCGGTGCCGCCCGGGCGGGGGCGACACGGGAGGGGAAAAGGAAAAAGAGCTTTTGGTGCAGCAGTGTAGCGACCAAAAGAGCAAAGTCGCTGTCGGTCCACAAATAAGGGGAAGCCGCCTAGGTTCGTCGTCTGCTTGTTCCAACGGAGTAGATCTCTTGCTTTCAGGCACAGTAAGGTCATTAGTTGATTTCTGCTAGTCAAATTGGATAGGCTTTAGATCCAGCTAGGGATGAGGAGCGGAGAAAGAAGAGAAGTAGAAGATGGCGGCAAATCATTCCGTCAGGTGTATGATGTGGTGCTCTACATAGGGATCATTGACATCCTGCAGGAGTACAACATGAGGAAGAAAGTTGAGCCTGCCTACAAGTCTACCAAGTATAACCCCTTGTCGATATCTGTCGTCACAGAAGACATCAAGTATAAACCCTTGTCGATATCAGTCGTTGAATCTCGATTCTACTTAGGGGGCGCTTTCTCAAAACTCGTCCAACTAATAAATATAATCATCTTTCCTTCCTGCTCCCTGGCAAGGAAAATGTAAAACAAAATCAAAGAAATGCCTTTGCTGTTCTTTTACATGTGTGTGTTTGAGATCGCTGGAAGAAGCAGTATTTATATATATATGTCAAAAGCAAACATATGAGAAAACTAGGCAGCGGTGAGTGCTCCATTTTGCATGAATGGGTCTTTGTTGGGTTTTCAGTCATATTGAGTTGACCAATCACCGAGTGCGGCGAAATGGAGGCCGAGCTACATGTAGCTCGGTTTCTAAAAAAAAATTGAATCCGCAAATTTTGACTTCGAAAAATTCTGAAAAAAATCTTGATTGTAGATAATATTGTGATCCACCACTGTGAAAATTTTCATTCACAAACTCGTTGTATTCTGATCTGGGCAAAAAAGAGAAATGTGCAGATCTGAATCGCTAAACAGTGCGCAATCTTAAAAATTTGAAATATTGCCAGATTTCTCTTTTTTTCCCAGATCAGAATATAACAAGTTTGTGATTAAAATTTTTTACAGTGGTATATCACAATATTCTCTACAATTATGATTTTTTTTCAGAATTTTTTGAAGTTAAAATTTGCGGATATAATTTTTTTTAGAAAACGAGCTACATGTAGCTCGGCCTCCGTTTTGACTTTCCGCCAATCACCCCACTATACTACTACACATACATATAGATATGCCACGTGTCTGTGACCCCACCCGTCCGTACATAAATACATTTGTCATTCAGTTCATCTGTTATTACCTTAACTACTGGAGTTAATTAGGTAAGTTGATGACATTCACCATTTAAGAAATCGTGTCAAATGCCAATGCAAGTCACCGGCCTCTACGTCGTCTCGAGCTGATCACAACACCAAAACACAGACACAAACTATTTGGAAGCTATCTCGTTACACTATGGTGAACACCAACAAACAGGCTCTAGCTGGTCACCTGATCCTGCTCACCGGCATCCACCGCGTCGACGCCACGAGAGCCCCGGTGGCTTTTACCGGCATTGGCGCTGGAGGAGGCAGCTACAATGGTGCCGGTGGAAGCACCGTTCATGGTTATGGCTACGGCTTGCGCTATTCATCGGGTATGGCTCTGGAGGTTACATTAGTGATGGTGCTGGGGGTAGTGGTGGCATGGGATCAGGGTACAGATTCAGTTACGACAGTGGTTATGTCGCCGGTTACGGTTCTGCTGGTCAAAGAGGTGGGAGAGGTGGTGGAGAAGGAGGCCACGGTGGATTCAGCTATGGTGGCGATGGCTATGGGGTCTGGGTATGGATCAGGTGGAGGTAGGAAGGTGGAGTGGGAGGTGGCGGCACCGCGGCAGCAGTGGTGGTTTTGGCATGGATGTGGCAGAGGCTATGCCGGTGGAGGTGGTATGGCGGCGAACATAGCCACTGAACATCATCCATAGGTATTGCTACCACTGTCAATAAACAGAAATCAAGCTGGTAAGAATAATAAAACAGAAATCAAGCTGGTAAGAATAATAAACAGAAATCAAGCTTGTGTAGATCAGCTATCCTGACATGCATGTTAAATTGTTAATAATTGTTGCTGATGTACTGTATTCATAAGATGGAATAAAGCTTATTCGGTTAGTATTGCCATTTCCATGACACATGTTGATTATGTGCAAGATCGAACAAGCTTAAGTATGTGCATGCAAGATCACAAGCGTACCATCCATGTGGAAAGCGCATGCAAGATCACTAGCGTACACGTCATCGCCAATCCTCATCAAACTTGACCCATTTTGCTTCAAACTAGGAATTCACTTTCCTTCTTCCATCCAGAAACAACTATCCACTCAGAGCTGGCTGAAATCCTCTACAAGAGCATTGCTCCAGCATCACAAATTGCTTCTGATGCCAAAGTGATACTTTCCTGTGATCAATTTTACAAGCATCCAACAAAGAGATTTCACAATTAATCATCAACAGATGAAGATCTCACAATTAATCATCGACAGATGAAGATTTCAAAATCATATGTCACCTGCCACATGTCCCAACTATGAAGTCGAACAAAAGTCACCCCTAGCTGAAATCTGAATCCATGCACCACTAACCTGCACATGAAGGCATTTTCAACAATTAGGGAAACTATCCAATGTCATATCTTAACAACAAAAGAAAAGCTACATCTATATATTCCAAGTACCTAATGGCACAGATGCTTACCTAAGGCTCTTTGACAATGTAATTTCTAGTTTGAGTTCTTGGTCCTTCTCTTTTAAAAGGGACCTCTTCCTTCTTTCTTACAGAATGAAGGATCAGCTTAGCGCCTCTCTCATTAATTGGTTAGGCAACCTGACTTCTCTCTTGTGTAGGCCCTTTGTATATAGTAATAAAAATTAGTGTCGGGGCCTCCCCTATTGTTTTCAACTCAAACAAATAGCTAAGGCTAGGCACTTGGTTAATTTTTTTTCTCTTCCTACCACATAGAAGCTTAAGCTAGAAAACTGTTGCTTATCAGTGTTTATGCTCCTTTTAGTCCAGCTTATTTCCTTTTTGTTGATGCAAAATCAAAAGCAAAGCCATATGCATCCAATGCTCATCAGAAGGAACACTAGACTCTTCTCAAGTTCTCATTGTAACTTAGTTTAGTAATGCATGGACATGAGAAAAATGGCACTAACTATACCAAAATCAGCTTTCTTTTGCATAAACCATCTAGGTCGTAACACCTCCCAGCAGTCCCAACAACAGTACCTATGTGCTCATCAGCCACAGCGATAGTGGAAGACTCTAGGAGTCTAGGACAAAATTGTTATCAGATGATCTCATGGGTGTATTTAGATGAAGAATCTGTAAGAGGAAAAGTTAAGCGTACGTGGAACATATCATATCAGTTTTGCACAACTGCAACCCAAAACTACAGAATGAAATTATGGTTTCACAACAGACCTATACCAGTTATTAAGTGCACATGGACAACAAATATACAATGAAAGCTCCAAATAAATACCAACTTGTAAACTAAAATAAATACGAAGTGACTCAGGTTGCTAATAAGTAGTAACAAGAGAGCGACTACAGTGGCAAGTAAAGTGCTGCATACCAATTATGTATAAGCCACCTGTACAGCTTATCATTGTCATATACAATTGATAACGACGTGTAGACATCATAATCCATGAGAACCCTTCAGTTTACCAGAAAGAGCCCACATATCCCATCGATTGTGCTCCAGAAAGAGATGCACAAGAGTCTTCCAGTAGACATTGATTTCTACAATCCCTACAGATAGACAATGGAGATTGGTGAACTCAGCTTATTTTGCGCCTAAGAGCTCGTTGTCGGATAAAGAGGCGACTCAACTGACCAGATACAAAATATAATAAATCTTTAACAAAAGAAGGAAATAAGCATAGCGGCGTGAAGAGGTAACCACATATCATACTATCATTTTTAAGACATATCTTACAATCATCTAACCTGGCTGTGCTGGCTGTCACTTGACGCCTGAGAAGTGTGGCAGCCGACAAAGTCTAGTTCCTGAGAAGGCAACAACTGCAGGAGCAAAATTTTAATAATCATTGGGCTGACCAGAAATTGAAGTGATGAGTTTAATGCAAAGCAATCTTAATACCAGAGAGAACGCTGGACTTGCACCAGAGTGCATCTCTTCATAGTTGATTGTCCCCATAGGACTTGAAAGGTCAATCCCCTGGATAGAAGAGGAGTAGATAAATATTTGATACAGCATGACCAGAAGGGCATAAATATTGTAGGGAAGCACTTTATATATCATAAATTCATACCATGTAACCTTTATATGATGGATCTTGGCTACCCATTTGGGACATGTTACGAGGAGCCTCCAAGTCCTGCATGTTGCAAATGTTAGAATACTATTGCACTATTGCAGAGTACGGAACCTGAGATTTTTAGGTCCGGTACACCTAATATTTTAGTAAGCTATAAATTAAAGCTGTAAATATAAAATTTCACTCCCGTGATGCACGCAATAGCTTCCTGAAACAAGTAACAATACAAACTCTAGTGTTGTGTGTCATTGCAGCAGGGGTAGTTATAAGATGCATGGCATGAATTTATTCAACACTTGCACTACAGCTAAACATAAGTTCTTGAGAGAATCCAATGACAGCAGAGAACTTTACATAATATGATGCACGTGGCTAATGAATGTTTTACATAACGTCTCAGAATGGCAGTAATTCATAATTAACATGAGGTATATGTTCAAACTTGCATGGTTAAGATGGTGTCGATACCTCAACCACAATGAAGAAAATGGTGATATTACCTGAAACATAGCATTTCCAGATTGTGGAGAAGCATCTAACAAAGCATACTGCACTGTAGGTTCTTCTGAATGCACTTTCTGCTTCTTCCTCAGACATTTTTCAATGTAATTTCTCGGATGGTTTTTATTTTTCTGGTCTTTCCTTTTTAATACTTTTGCTGCTGTGCTGCTTGATTTGTCCAGGACATTTTCTGATTCAGCGCCATTCGTGATAGAAGATAAGGCTATCTTAAGACTCTGAACATCAGGCTGTCTTGCAGATGCGCCAATGCTGGTTTGTTTCTGTAGGATTTCTTCAACTTTATCACCAAGTTCTCCCCAAAACTGGTCTAGCACTCTGAAGGATTCCTCGCATTCTGATGCCCGGGCAACAAGCCTAACATACTTCGGGCACATGTACTGATAGCGATTAGAAATTTCCAGTGATTTCTCTGCTTGCCCTAGAACCTCTGGTGAGGTCACACACCTTGCGTATTTGGTCCAGCGCTTCATCACGTATCTATCAGGTATATACTTTATATCCATAGCATCTAGAATTTTCAGAGCATGGCTACACAAGAAGCCAATTGTCTCAAACTTCCTACATGAGCATGAAACTGTCTGCTCTGCAGAGTTCCCATAAACCGTATACTTTTCCTCTTTCTCAACAATTGAGACAATATACTTGCAATGCAGGCCACTTTCATCACGGTTCAGAATGTAAGCTGACTGGAACTCCTCAAATTCGTCTTGCAAAAGCTGAAAGATCACACTGGTATAGACCTCAGAAGCTTGTGTCAGAACAGGAGCTCTAATTTTCAAGTAAGGAAACTTCAACCTCGAGTTGTACTCATTCTCCAGTTCTTTGTACCGCCTGTCATTGATCACCTTTTGAAGATGCCTCAACAACAAAACAATATCCACTTTGGCTCTCAAATGATCCCGCACGTCAGAATTCAGGCGCTCGTTCAATAGTGTGCCTTTCATCCCAGCTGTGAAGATCCCTTTTGCATAGGGCCTAGCCCACTTCTGTTTCTCTTCAAATAACTTCTGCAACCATACGTTACCAAGAAGGTTATACTTGCTAATCATAGCATCCCAAGCAGCGAGAAACTCCGCCTCCTCGTCATACTCGTTAATGCACGCCTTAAACTCCTTAATGAAATCGCAGTGACCATTAGCAAGATGATTCACATTCCAGGTTGCGCCGTGCTTAATGTGCCTTGTGCATATAGCATGGCTCGTACCAGGCATCGCTACCGACAAGGCCTTAGCTATGACCGCGTCCTGGTGCGAGAAGAAAGTCTTTGGCGCTTGTTGAGACATTGCTTGCAGGAATGCGTGGAACAGCCACTGGAACGACTCGCAGGTCTCATCATACATGAGCGCCAGTCCAAAGACAACAAGCTCGCCAAAACTATTGCAGCCGACGAACGAGGCGAGATGACGGAGGCTGATGTTGTTCCTAGACACGACATCAAAGGCGACAACATCGCCGAACTGGCCATAGTCGACGATCATCCTCGCGTCGACCCAGAAAACATTCGCCACTTTATCGTCAGCATCCAGCTGTACGGCGTGGTGGAACGCCGGGTCGGCGAGAGACTGCTGCTGGAGGTGGTTCAGCAGGGCGGCGGCCTCCCCGTACTTGATCTCCCACTGCCGCCTAGTCCGCAGGGGCCCTTGACCGACCACGGACGCGGTGGCATCACCGTTTGGAAAATCAGGTGGCGGAACAGCGGCCTCTGGGAACTGGAACGGACTGCGCACGCCACGGAGCGGGGCAAAGAGCGGGTGGTTGTGGCGCGGCTGGAAGCCGTGGACCTGGAACTTGTCGCCGGGCTTGTTGCGGCGGATGACGAGGTGGGCGTTGCAGCCGGTGCGGGAGTCGGGCAGCGGAATGGCGCCGCCGTTGCGGGGCTTGCTGGCGGTGGTGGACTGCTGCTTGTGTCCCTCGCGGGAGCAGGCGAGCTTGCAGGAGGTGACCTCGCCGGTATTCTTGCTCCTGTTGGTGTAGCGCTTCCGGACATTGAAGCCGACCTTGAAGGCGTAGTGGCGGTAGAAGTCGTAAGCCTGCTGTTCTGAATCGAACTCCATGTCCATCCGCGGCGTGTAGTCCTCCGGGCGGGCGGCGGAGGCGCTGGTGGTCGCTGCAGGGGAGCTACGGGAGATGGCGGCTGCCGTAACCGGAATGGAGGCGGCATTTCCGGAGGGGGGATTTGGTTTTGGTGGTGATGGTGCGGTTGTGATTGGGGATTTAGGTTTTGGCGGGGATGCCTTGTGAGTGGATGAGCTTGAGCCTGATACTGAGGCGGGGGGAAGAGGATCTGGTGGCTGAATGGGAGCTGGAAGGTGGCCGAGGTCGGAGGGGGAGCTCATCGCCGGCGCGGCGATGGGAGGGGGAGCTTTGCGGTGCGGTTTCTGCGAGAAGGAAAGGAGCCGCGTTCCCCGAAAGAACACGTACCAGCAATGTTTGCAATCTTCTCATTCTCATGCGTTTACCTTTTTTTGTTATACTTACCCAAAAAATTCAAAAGAAAAAGAAACACGAGTATATAGGGAAAAAAGGCAGGAGTAATACATCATGAAACGTTTAATCTACAAGAGAAATTCCATGAATTCGTTACCGATTCATAGCATGGAGTTCAATGGCCTAGGATGTGATAACCCTCCTCCGTGTCACACTTAGGCAACCCGCCACCTCCGTGGCAAGGGCGGGCCCTGCTGCCAAAGGTTTCATTCCTCCTCTCCTTTGGTGGCACTAGTGGATGGTCGAGGCGGCTAGGGCGGCAACGTGCGGATATCGGAACAACGGCCTCGGCCGGCATTGGATGTCTAGCGGGCACCGACACATGGAGGGAAAGACCGGAGGTCAGATCTTGATGGGGCTTTGTCAAAAGCCTGAGTCGTGGGCGCTGACTAGGCCGCCTTCCCCTGGATCTGGGCGCTTACGGCATTCCAACGTTTTTGTCGTGCGGGTGGACTAGTGGAGGCTGGCGCCTATAAGGTGTGGTGGTACGATGAGACCATTGTGACATCCTAGAAATTTTGAAAGCTTTATTCCTTTGGTCCACATGACCTTTAACAGAAAGATAAAACCGTGCGGGCACACAAAAAAACTGAAAATCCTGAAATTAACGAATTTGATTCAACGGAAAGTACAAACATTAAGCTCCTACGCTTGCAATAGTATCATCATACGACATTCTGGGGTAAAAAAATGCTTCCCACTTTTGTGTTTGCTCCTCCTAAATCGTTCAACTTCTCATCAAAAGTGTAAAATATGGTGGATATGATGGTGGTGGTAGGGGTGGGCATAAAAACCGAAGACCGAAACCGAAAAGACCGAGACCGAAACCGAAATGACCGAGACCGAAAAGACCGTTAGAAATTTGGGTAGCAAATTAGAAAAGACCGAAATTAAATCTAAAATTCGGGTATCACTTATACATAACCCGAATAGACCGAAAGACCGATTTTATTTTATTTTGAGTGAATTACGTACGGAAGCAGCCGAATTTGTGTGCCAGCCCACCTTATGTGTACATCTAATCTATGGGGCAAACTACTAAACCAAGCATACCATCTAGTCTCTAGGCTCAACAACTGGGTATCCCAGCCCAGCGTACTGTAGATTCTCTCGTGCATGAGAGACCAGTCGATTGTTTTCCACTTTCCCAGTCCCGGGCGCCAATTCCCCTTCTTGCACCCTATATTTTGGTCTATTTGGTCATGACCGAAGACCGGACCGAATAGACCGAAGACCGAAGAACACAAAACCGAAAAGACCGAATTTATTACGGGTATCATTTCTAGATGACCGAAATTGTTAAAAACCGGAAAGACCGAACCGAACTAACCGAAAAGACCGAACGCCCACCCCTAGGTGGTGGTCATCGTAGTGTAAGCGGCCGATGCCAGACATCTTGAAATTATATATGCATAAAGGTAATTCCTAGAAATTTTGATTCTTTTGGTCAACATGAACTTTTTTTAAGAATAACATAAAAGTGATCGCGCACACAAACACACACACACAAGCAGGTACACACACCCACATACACGCACATGCACATACACCCACACCCACACCCACACCCACACCCACACCCACGCACACGCACACGCACACGCACACACACGCACGCACACACACATATACGTGCCCACGTAAAAAACAGAAAATTCTCAAATTCGCTAATCTATTAAACCGACAAGACATGACAAACTTTAAGACCAAACACCTCACCAATAGCATCATCATATGACATTTAGGGGTACAAACAAAATATGTTTCCCACTTTTGTGTTTGCTCCTCTTAAATCATCCAACTTCTCATTAAAAGTGTAAAACATGGCATGGATACACTTATTTTAAGAAAAACTATAACCATCAATGTGATCAACAAAATATGAGCGCGATAATTAAAGAAGATTTCTCAATCTTGCAAGTAAACATAGCATAGATGCTGTTATAAGATGGTCGTCACATGCAGGTTTAATCGAGTAATTCAAGCGTTGTAACGTTTCTAGCATTGTGAATTAGAATTTCTCCAAAGGCAAGTCACAAGCTCAATCAGAGAACTCCCCAAAAAAATCCATGTTTTCTCAAAGCAAGAGCTTGACACAAAACATCTTAGAATATTCCCCAGAAGAGAAGTTTGGCAGTTGACTACTATCATTCCATCAGCATCATAATTGATCGTTAAGAACATATCCATGTATGTGTCAGTCGTATGGAACCTGAAATGAACATTAAGAAAAATTATGAGTGTTTGAGAAGGAGGCGAAATAGACACCCTATTATAGTAAATGAAATGGGTATAAGATGCACGAAATATTCAGTTGTGCACTAAGAAAGGATACGTATATGCCGAAACTATTGCAGCCGACAATGGATGTGATGATTTTCAGAAGGCAGACGCGCTTGCTTTATACTTGATTGCAGAGATGGACAAAAACACACATCCTGCTGTGCACTAAGAAAGGATACGTATATGTTATGCACAAAACTGCGATGGTTAATACTTGGTCCCTGTCCTGACAAGGTTAATACTTGGTCCCTGTCCTGAAGATGTTGGGTTTTGAGGAAGACAGTGGCGGCGACTTCTGTAGCAGGTGCATCGGTGTCGCTAAGGGTCTGCTGGACTGGTTGTGCCCTTAGGTCACTGTCGGGCGGCTTA
Source organism: Puccinellia tenuiflora (assembly GCA_012064385.1). Lineage (NCBI taxonomy): Eukaryota > Viridiplantae > Streptophyta > Magnoliopsida > Poales > Poaceae > Puccinellia > Puccinellia tenuiflora. The sequence goes on along the minus strand of QRDG01000988.1, from coordinate 98,985 downwards.
GTGTGGCCTTCGGTTTTTTGATGATGTGCGTTGGTGTGTGTCACCCCCTTCATCCGTGTTGTAGGTGTAGCGAGCTGTCGCTAGTTTGGTGGTTCACTTCGGATTGATCCTTGTATTCCTCTTGTAAGGTGTTGATTGAATAATTGCGGATGGCTGTGTGCATCACTCGATGCAGAGGCCGGGCATCCGCACCCCCTTTTCTAAAAACAAAAAAAAAACAAAACTGCGATGGTAGGAGTCAGTGAAATGTTTTGTCCGTAGTATATATCCAGTAAAAAATGGAATTGCACGATTACCAACTGAAGATGAAAAGGTGAAAATGTATATGTCTAGTTGAATGGATACGTTTCTCGTTTCTCAATCGTCCATACTTTCCTAGTATGCATGCGGTCATGCCTATCGTGCGATATACACAAAGGAATATTAAATAATATATATACAGTAGAAAAATATGGTCTGGGCCTCAGAAGGAGAAAGAACGTCATGCATGCCATCTTATTTCCCAACTCTCACCAGTGGGAAAAGGTTTATAGATAGATTTTTTTTCAGTGAGGCATATTTTTTAATATGCCCCACTAGTATTTATTAGTGGCGCATTTAGAAATATGCTCCACTGATATTTTTTTGTACTAATGGCGCATATACAACCAAATGCGCCACGGATATTTCTGTGGGACCCACCAGAAGGGTCATGGACAAAGTATCCTGGGTTATGTGTGGCGCATATACAAGATGCGCCATTAATATTATGCATGTTAGTGGCGCATATATGGTAATGTGCGCCACGGATAAGCTGTGGGTCCCACGTGGGCCCCACTGGCCCCACCTCTGTCAGTGTTATGCGTGGCGCATATTGGATATGTGCCACGCATATGAGGCGGGTCCCACCCCTCTGAAAAGGTGGCAGACTTATCAGTGGCGCATTTTTTTCAATATGCGCCACTGATAAGCGGGCACAGATCTACAAGTTGGCAGCCCCTCCTACCTACCACCACCATTCCATTCTTCTCCATCTAGCACCCCAAACTAGATCCAGCTCGTCCTCCTCCTCCCCACCACCTCAATTTCTCCATTGGTGCCTCCATTCTTGGTTGTTAAACCTACCTTGCTTCATAGTTTTGTGAGGGGAAGCCTCTCCATGTTGTAGATCTACTAAACCAACTAGTTTCCTCCTCCAACATCCATCTTTGTCCACTTCTTTCTCCAACAACTCCACACTCTCTCGTCGCGGACTTGGCTCGATAACGATTATACTAGGTGAGTTGTTGGAGGACATGCATGTGGATGTTTTGTGTGGCCGGCGTGGTGCATGGATGTTTGCCGAAATGTTGATTAATTTCCGTTTCGGTAAATTTTTGCACTACCCATACGTCCTATTTTTAGGAGAGGTCATGACGATTTTTTCCGGCGACCATGCATGCATGTGTGTGTGTGAGTGCATGATGGTGTGTGGTTCTAAGATACTATCTATACCGCGCAGGCAACCATGGTCAGACACATGAGCGAAGGTCGAGTGGCTAGATACATGGAACGCGCGGTGGCCGACATGAGGATGAACAAGAGGAACTACATAAGATGTCCGTGTTGAAAATGCAAGCTCGGGAGCTTGATCGACCCTGATTCCGCAGACCTGGAGAGTCACCTGCTCACGCATGGTTTCATGCCCGACTACTATTCTGAAGATGACGAGGACGTCAACAATGGTGGTCCTGAAGACGAGGGCGTACATGATGATGATCATCACGAAGGTGATGGCAGCGGCGGACATGATGATGTTCATCACGAAGGTGATGGCGGTGGCGGACATGATGATGATCATCACGAAGGAGACGATGCCGCAGCAGATGGTGGTGGAGAAGACGCGGCGTCGACGGACACACATATGCGGCTAACCTCGGCCTTGCAGGACCCACATGTTCAGGCACTGCTCCTCAAGGAGACGAGCAACGCGAAAGCTGCTGCCAGAGAGAAAGCCAAGCTGCAGCAGATGGAGATTGACGGGAAAACTCCATTGTTTCCTGATTGCCAGCCCGTGGATACACGCTTGAGCGTCACGCTCAAGGCTATGGAGATGAAGGCGGAAAGCAAATGGACCGACGTAGGCTTCAACAAAAGCATGAGCTTCTGGCAAAAACATCTTCCCAAGGGCAACACGTGTCCAACTAATATCGAGGAGGCCAAGAAAATCGTGTGCCCTCTGGACATGCCGTACGACAGATACCACGCCTGCATCAATGATTGCGCAATTTATCGGGGTCCGTACGAGGACAGAACCATATGTCCGGTGTGCGGCCAAGGACGATACAAGAGAGGGGAACAAGAAAGTACCTCAGAAAGTGGTATGGTACTTTCGTATCACTCCCCGCCTACAGCGGTATTTCGTAGACCCTAAGGAAGCAAAGCTCATGCGATGGCACGCGGAAAGGGAGAAGCTCGAAGAAGATCCGGAGAAGGGCAGGATCCTGACACACCCTTCAGATGCTTGCCAGTGGGAAGCATTGGACATCGACTTCCCTGAGTTCGGGGCCGATCCAAGGAACGTCAGGCTTGGTATGAGCACCGATGGACTCAATCCGTTTGGCAACCAGAGTAGCACGCACAGCACCTGGCCTGTGTTTGTATGGCCGTACAACCTCCCTCCCTAGCTGTGCACCAAGCAGAGATACGTACACATGAGTATTCTGATTCAGGGGCCGAAACAGCCAGGTGTCGACATGCATCTGTATCTCGGTTTGTTGAAAGAAGAGCTAGCCACGCTGTGGGAGACGCCTCCTCTTACGTGGGACGCATACGGAAGAGATTATTTCTCTATGAGAGTCGCGTTGTTGACGACGGTGCAGGACTATCCAGGTTACAGTTACGTGTCTTGCTAGGTGAACCACGGACACAACGCATGTGTGAGGTGCATGGATAAGACCCCGCATCTCCAGCTCCAAGGGATCCCGGTTCTTCGAAAACCGTGTTCCAACGGACTCGAATGTGGCTTCCAATGGATCACGTGTGGAGAAAGCGTGGGTACCTGTTCGACGGTAAAGAAGAGCTCGAAAAAGCCCCACGTCCGAGGAAAGGCGAAGTAATCAACGACATGCTGGAAAACTGGGAAGAGTGCCCTTTCCCGGAAAAGAAGCGTCCAAGGACAAAGCCGCTGCATGGTGTGTGGAAAGCCAGGTCTGTTTTCTGGGACCTGTCGTACTGGAAATACCTCCACACGCCCCATAGCCTTGATATGATGCACATCACGAAGAACGTGTGTGAGAGTCTACTTGGCACCCTTCTCAACATGCCGGAGAGGACCAAAGATGGGCCAAAGGCAAGAAGCGACCTGGAATTGCTTGGCATCAAGAAAGAACTTAATGGTTTGGCGCCCGATGAAGATGATGATGATGATGATGATGATGATGATGAGATGGGCGATGATACCCAGGGTCGCCGCAAGAGGGCTAAGAGGAGGTATGTGGTGTTTCCCGCTGCCTGCTTCACTATAAGTGAGAAGGAGCTCGAGCAGTTTTTCAAGTGCCTCCTAGGAGTCAAAGTTTCACACGGTTACTCTGGGAACATAGGCAGATATCTGGACGAAACGAAGAAGAGGTCAACGGGATGAAGTCTCACGACTGTCACGTGCTGATGATACAGATACTTCTTGTTGCGATCTGAGGGATAATGGACGAGCACGTCCGTGAGACGCTATTTGGCCTCTGCAACTTCTTCGACGTCATCTCGAGGAAATCGACCGGCTTGAAGCAGCTCGACGCGCTGCAAGAAGAGATCGTCGTGATATTGTGCGAGCTCGAGATTTACTTCCCGCCCGCGTTCTTCGACATCATGGTGCATCTCCTCGTCCATGTCGTGGATGACATCATTCATCTCAGGACGACATTCCTGCACAACATGATGCCGTTCGAAAGGCTCAACGGTGTTATCAAAGGATTCGTCCGCAACAGGTTCCGTCCAGACGGAAGCATCGCCAAGGGCTTTCTGACCTACGAGTGCGTCTCTTTCTGCCAGAATTTTCTACGCACCAAGGATGACGACACGGACGACCCTGTTGGTCTGCCCAAAAGGACGCACCTCGGTAGGCTCGCCGGATATGGTCACCGTGAAGGCTTTCGCGCCCTGCATGTCGGCGCGAAGGGTCGATGCCTCGACTTTGACAGGGCACACCGAGTCGCACTATAGCACATCGAAGTGGTCGACCCTTGGGTGGAGGAGCACAAAAGCTTTGTCGAGCAGAAGTTCATTGACCTTGGCCGGCCAAGGAAGAAGGGAGACATAATAAGAGAGCACAAATCCAGCTTCACGTCTTGGTTCAAGAAAAAACTTCACGGCCTGTAGTCGACGCCTTCTACGGAGGATGAAAAACTCATTTTCACATTGTCATAGTGCCCCGGGCACAACATGAGGACATATCAAGCCTACGACATCAACGGATACAGATTCTACACTGAGGAAAGGGACGGGAGTAGCGAATATCAGAACTCAGGTGTAACGATGCTATCCTATGCCGATGACGAAGCCACAGTCAAGGAAAGATTCTTCGGAAGGATCAAGGAGATCTGGGAGCTCGACTACACCGGAGAGAAGGTGCCGATGTTCCGTGTCAGATGGGCCAAGAGCGTCCAGAAAGAGGGCCAGTATTTCACCACCATGGTTATACCCGATGCCTCCGCGAAGAACGCATCCGCAAAAAACGAGCCATGGGTACTCGCGAGCCAAGTTGACCAATGCTTCTTCATCACCGACCCGTCAAAGCCAAGCCGTGTTGTCGTGAGGAGGGGCAAGAGGAGCATCATCGGAATGGAAGGACCCGCCAACGAGCAAGACTTAGAAAAGAACGGCGATCCAAAGATCGAAGAGGAATTCGACAAGTACTTCGACAACCCGACTGCCGCAGGAAAAAGGAAGACCACACTACCTACTAAAGATTGTCCATTCACGAGAAGAAACCTCAACATTCCCGGGCTAAAGTATTCAACCGCGAGGAAGAAGGGCAAGAAGATTGCAAAAAGAGACGCTAGCTCTAGCTAGCTAGGGCGGAATCGAGATCATGCACATGAGACATGACATTTTTTGTGTATGCATATGCGTTTACTCGAATATATGTCTTTACTCGAATATATAGACATTTTTGTGCATGTATGCATATGCCTTTACTCTAATACATGACATTTAAATCCTTGCTTTAAATAGATTTGTAAATGTTGAAGTTACCCGCAAAAAAAGAAGTTGCTATTTTGTTAGAGAAAAGAACATATTTTGTAAAATAAAAAAAAGTGAGAAAAAAAATAATTGAGGCAACCAGGATTCGAACCTGGATGCCCCAGGTTGTGCTGCTGTGGTTGCTACCACTGTGGTGCTGCTGTGGTTCTGTTCAGATTAGCCCAGATAGATGCTTTGTATTTGGCTAAGTGCGAACTATGCGTGGTGCATTTCGAATGAAATGCGCCACGCATAGTTTGCACTTAGCCAAATAACCGTTCCACCCGCATGCACTCGATCCCCATTGCAACCACACCCCCGTGCCTGCCGCAGTGCTCTTCTTCTCCGACCCCAACCCCCGTGCCCGCTGCAGTGCTCGCTCCGCAACCGTCGCCTGCCGCTGATCCCCGTGCCTGCTCCACCGTCCCCGGATTTCCTCCGAAGCAGCAGCCGGCGCCGCCGCCAGGTCCCAACCCTAGCCCGCCCGAGCGCACCGACCCGAGCACCGTCCCGAGCATCGTCGCGAGCACCTCCCCCTCCCCCATCGAGCACCGTCCCGAGCACCATCGCCTGCTGCCCCGAGCACCGTCGAGGTGAGTCCCTCCTCCCCCTTCCCCCTTCTCCCTCCCCTGTGCCCCTCCTCCCCTTCTCTCCCCCCCCCCTCTTCCGATCCAGATCGTCCTATTTCTTGATGATTGATTACCACTAGCGTAAATTAAAGAAGTACATGCTACTTGATAGGTAATGTCATTATTACAGAAACTAGGTAATACAACAGCATTTCCCTATAGGAACCAATTTAACACGAGCCGGGACAAATCATTTTGTAGATAGTACATAGAAAAAGAAGAAAACATAATTGTGCATGCTTTAAATTTAAGAGTTATTCTATGTAAAACCCTGTGTGGCCGAGTTATTCTGCCTTGTGTTCTTCTATTAGTGTGTTATATGATCATGCAACACACGTGATGCATCCATTTCTATTAGTTATGCTTTGCAATATGATCATGTCACAGAAAAGAAAAAGGTCAATCTTATGGTTGCGTGCGCTCCCTTCCTTTGATTGATCAATTTGTGAAGAGAGGTGTCTGTGTATGTGGTCTGATCAGATCAAGCGCATTTTGTTTCGCCAAACACATGGAAACTAGTCATTCCGGTTCTTGCTTCAGTAGGCAAACTTGCTTTTAATTGTGGCACATGATTGTTTCCAGGTTATGTATAGATCTAGATGTTTAGGGAACTACTACGAGACCAGCTGTTTGTCTTTAAGGAGAATAAAAGAATTGCATAATTGTTTAGTCATCGTCTAAATACTGAATTAAGTTGGACTGCAATTTTGTTTTGTTGTGTTAGAGTGTAGGATTTTTTTAGCTATGATTTTAGTTGATCAGCATGACCCGCTCCATGAATCATTTTTCTTCATTTTGTGGTCCAGTTGGAATATAATTGCTGCAGGTTATTTGAAAATGAGCTGCCCGTTTCTCCCGAAGTGTCGGTTCACTTCCGTTTCGGTTGAGAATTGAAGAAAGGTCTTGTGCCTCAAGTGCGAGCTCATCCTAGGGGTCAACGGCAGACCCGCGGTGGGACACGCCCTTCAACAGGGCGATAAACGTGATCAAGGGGGGGGGCCAAGTCCTTGCCGCCGACTTCAGCTGGCCGCGTGTCCGGCTATGGTACGTACGACAAGGTTGGCGACTTCAAGAAAGAGGACCCATGATGCAGGCAAAGGCCTCTAGGGTGGCCCGATATTCATGGATTGACGAACGAGTGGACGAACGCACGCAAGAACACGAGGAACACTAAGAACAAGAGAACACAAACCCGATACAATTGACGCGTTGCCCTCACCGGTCGGTCCAACCGGCCCAATAGAATCAGACAAGGGAGAGACCGCGAGGTAGAATCCCTATGTGAAAGATCGGAAAGCGCGCGGTAGAATCGTGGGGAGGAGAGACGGTGAAGTAGAATCCTCCACATGAGAGACTTTGCGCAAGAAGGGAACCTTGAATCACTCCAATAGATACATCTAAGGAGGAGCCTTGAATCCACGAGGGGATCTTCTCCACGAAGGGAGGGATGAGCACAAGCCCAAGTTCTTCTCTAGTCTATGCCTATGCCTGTCTGAAATGGAAAAGGTAAAGTGCTATTTATAGTCTGGGTACAACAAAGGGGGGTCCGGCCTTGGGGCCGGCCTAGGCCGGCTGGTAGGCCGGCAGCGGCTGGTGAGAGTCCGGCCTGGGGGCCGGCCTAGGCCGGCTGGGAGGCCGGCGGCGTCGGCAGGGAGACCGGCTTGGGAGCCGGCATGGGCCGGCCAGGAGGCCGGCAGGCGCTGGCGGGAGGCCGGCCTGGAAACCGGCCTGGGCTGGGCTGGAGGCCGGGCGCCTCGGCAGGAAGGCCGGCCTGGGAGCCGGCCTGGGCCGGCCTGGAGGCCGGCAGGCTCTGGCGGGTGGCCGGCCTGGGCCGGGCTGGAGGCCGGCCGGTCTGGCTTCACCTCCTTCTCCATCTTCGTCTTGTCTCCGCTTCTTCTTCCTCCGCTTCCACGTGTACGCCTTGGATGGCTTCGACTCTTGGGCATCCTTGGCACCTCCCATCGGCTTCGTATCCATCGTGTCAAACCTAGCAATGCAAAGGGACGGGTGCTCAAGTAGCATACCACTCCAAAGGGTAGGAAATGAGATCTCGAAGAGGAAGGAGTTCACCTTTGAAGTCCATGGTGACTTGGCACATGTTGGAATGCTTGATATAGTGGTGACGTTGGGTTGGGCTACATCATCTCCCCCTCCTTCGAAAAGCGTCGTCCTCGACGCTTGCACGTCATCACCATGTGAAGGGGTTAGATTGTTTGCCGTTGGAATGGAAGTCACCATGTCGCCATTGTTACCTACATGCATCAAAGACCAAGCAAAACATGTATGTGCATGATAGAGGAGCACGTCATTGAGGACATGTCCAATCTTGTTCATAACACGATTAGCACAACACAAATATATGGAAAGCATAGCCAATGCAAGGTGAAAGTGCAACCAACTCATCAAAACATTTTCAAGATGTGAAAACAAAAAATCTCCAAGAAAATTTGAGAGTGCTATCGGAGCTATCTCATTTTGAAACTTATGAGCATTATCGCAAGCAAAGCATCGGAAAGAGAAATTGGTCAATATTTTTGTTGCAATAAGAGGAGAATTTGGCAAAAATACACAAAGAGGGATGTCGAAAACATCCTCATCAATGGGCCAAAAACGGAAGCATTTGTGACAAAGCATGCTCAAAATATCATTATGGTGGCCAACAAACACAAGGGGAGAAAAATTGCTCATCAAGTTTGTGGCAACACATAAATTATCTAGATAAAAGCTCACGGAAACATGCATGTCACAAAGGTAACCAAAATCACTCACATGTTTGCAAACCAACCAAAGGAAAGAGAAATTGTTCAATTTGTTGCAAGCAAAACATGCGGAAGGTATTAGAGCCGGGTTCAAACCGAAACTCACAAGTATGATGCTCTCAAGAGCTCGTTTTGTCAACTCATGCTCAATTGAAGTTGATATTATCATGCGGTGACCATTACACACGAAATTCCACATGAAGAAATTATGTGCATGGTATATGAATACATCATCCATCATGATGCATCTCTTCATTTGCACATCACCAAACGCACCAAGTTCAATATGAAAGTTTGAAGTATGCGAATGGTCAACATGCAAAATGAAGGAAGGTGAAAGCTCAACAAAGCAAAAGGAACCATCTCCAAAAATTGAGAATGCTATGGGGGCAAACTCATTATCAAGAAGTGTATCGTCATTGCAAGCAACACATATGAAAGAGAAATTGTTCGACATATTGCATGCAACAACGGGAGAAAAATGGAAACATTCATAACAAGGCATGCATGTGGCAAGATCATCACACATAGGAAATTCCACATGATCAACATTGGTTTTGAACAAGATATCACATGGGAATTCGAAAGAAGCATAGGTGACATTGAAAGAAACATCCACATCATGCAAGCAATCACAAGTCATCATGTCCACTAGTGGGATCATGGCATCATCAACACCCATATACATACCGTTGTAGTCCCGCTCAGGAGATGTAGGTGTTGTGGTAGAGGTAGCGGCATCCATGTGGCCGACTTTTACATCACGTAGACATGGGGTGGCATCGCCTTCATCCTCCATGTACATCTTCCCAAGTTGAGGCACCATCATGTCGAGGCTTGGCGTATCTTCATCCATGGAACCTAGCAAAACAAGAGAGAACACACTAGAGGTAGAGGGTGAGTTGTTAGAAATCAAAATAGCCTCACTTGACCTATCACCTACCTCTCGCAACTCAAGTGTTGTATCACTCATGCCCTCAAAGTGGAAGCACACAATCTCACATATGGTGGAGGCACTCAACTCACTTGCACTCTCACTCAAGTGGGCTAGGTGGCTCTCATGCTCAAATGGGATTGGTACAACCTCATCAATCAAGAACAGAGGGATATGCTCGATGTTCTCAACTCCAAACGCCTCCTTGGTTGAAGGGAAACTCCCATGCTCAACCTCCTCAACCATGTCGCCTCCAAAGATGAATGCCATAGGATGGGCATCATCACTCGACTCCTTTGCCGAAGGGAACATCCCATGCTCGGCTTCTCCACTAGACTCGACGTCCATAGTGGTTGCATCCTCCATGCTCGCCTCCTTGGTCGAAGGGAAAATCCCATGCTCGACCATCTTCTCGCCAACTTGATCCATCGTGTCTTGGCTCTTGGGGCAATCCCACATGATGTGATCATGGCCATTGCACATAGGGCATAGGAGGTCTTCATCTTGGTGTAGAGGTGGAAGTAGGCTCAATCCGGCATCATCATCATATATGGGGCCTTGTCTTCCTCCATCTTCAAGTGTAGTGGACCCTAAGCTCGTAGGAGTGTCGCCGAAGATCTTGGTCTTGCGGATGTCTTCATGGAGCTCCTTGCGGAAGGTGTCGAGTTTTGTCATGAGCTTGGCGAGGATGTCCTTGTCCTTCTTGGAGCTTGATCTTCTCTTGGGCGCCTTTTGTGTGGTGGCATGAGGAGGAGACACCGTATGATGAGGGTCATCCTTCGTCGACCTTGACTTGAGCTTGGGCGCCATGGAAATGGGGGCTTGCTTGTCCTACGAGCTTGATCTTCTCATGGTCGCCAATTTGGTGGTGGCATGAAGAGGGGACACCATATGATGTGACGGTCTTGATTCCTCCATGTGTCGTCGATGACGTTCTTGTGGGGAGGGGTGTCGTCTAAAGTCCTTTGGGTGCCTTGGCGACCTTGACCTGCGGCTCCGTCTTGGGCTTGGAGAAGTATGGCGAAGCTTGGCGAGTGTGTCGATCTCGGCTTCAAGCTTGTCGTGGTTTGGAGCCGTCTTGGTATCCTTATTGGGTCGCCGTCTTGATGAAGATTGTCCATGCTTGACGACCTTGGCGATGTCCTCCTTGGGGCGCCGTCTTGATGTTGATGGAGCTTGATAGCATGACCTCATGGTGGTCCTCATGTTGCTCCATCTTGAACTTGATGGTTCGTATGTGGCACCTCTTGCAAGCTTGGGGTAGTAGACCTTGGAAGCTTCATGCATGCTCGTGGAGGTGTTGTCGATGTAGTGCTCCATCAAGACGTCGGAGTTGTAGTCGTAGGAGTGCTCCATCATGTTGGTGATGCTCATGGAGTCGGGGTCGGTGTGGCACTCCATCATGTCATGGAAGCTCGTGGAGCTGGGGTCGGTGTAGTGCTCCATCATGTCATGGGGCTCATTGTCGGTGTAGTAGCCGTTCCCCATGTCTTCTATGCTTGTGGCTTCGTGGTCGGTGTAGCTCATCGTCTCTTCATCATCATCATGGCCTCCATAGTATGCTCCGCTCTCACTAGACATGATCACTCACAAGACAAGTGTATATATGAAGTGGAAGGAAACTAGAACACAATCTCACCTTGATGATAGTATTGGACGTCGTGGACGACCAAGGGCAACAACGCACAAAGTAAAGTGGCTTGTGTTGAAATGTCCAAACGCAAACTCCAAACACACATGGCTTTGAGTGGATAGGTATGGAATGTGGAAAGCAAATGGAACAACCGGAAACCAAGATGTTATAATGGCAAGTAGAGAACCACAATGATCACAAAGCAGAACAAGTCGATCCCAAAAGGATATGAGTGGAGCTCATACAAACACACGCTTTGATAAGAGGGACTCGTGCAACCAACATGAGCTAGTGATGGAACTAGCGAAGACTAAAGCTCAAGTTGAACAAGTACAAGAGAAACCAACTCGATTGCAAATTATTGGTGGGCTACAAGATTTGCACAAAGACACCACCTAAATTTTTTTCATTGAGCTTGCGCGGCTACTATAAGAGATATGGCATAGAGGCTCTTTTCTTTTTATTTCTCTCTATTGATTTTTTTTCCTCTTTCTCTTTTGCCCGCTTACTCTCTTTTTCTCTTTTTGCCTCTCACTTTGCTTGCCAACAAGAACTAAATCAACTAGCGCATACAAGTTTGCTCGGAACACTACGAGGTATCAAGTGTGCAAATCCCAAGCAATCATAGATGAGCTAGTCTCAATAGGTAAGGTAAGCACAAATGGTTTGGCTAACAAGTGATGCAAGGTGGGAGAAGAATTGGGGATGTTATACCTTTCGTCGACGATCTTCACCCGTTGGAGTGGAATGTCCCTTCCTTGCTCACGAAATTTGGTGGCAATAGATGATGGATCAACTGCCGTGGTGATGTAGAGCTTGTCCGTAGCTTCGATTAGAGACGAAAATCACCAAAAACGGAGTCCGGAGTGAAAAGTTATGGCCAAAACAAAATTTCTACAAGGGGGGGGGGGGTCGGCCTGGGGGCGGCCTGGGCCGGGCTGGAGGCTGGCGGCTTCTGCCGGGGGTCCGGCCTAGGGGCCGGCCTAGGCCGGCCTGGAGGCCGGCCGGCACTACCTTCCCGTGACGCGAAAAAGTGCGATTTGGGCGGAAAAACGGCCCGAAAAACACCAAATCGGAGGGGAAATCAACGAAATTTGGCCATGGGAACGCAAAGGGAGGTAGATCAACAAGTATAGCAATGGATCCACGGATCAAAACCTACCAAAACGCACTAAAATCTCAGATCGAAACAAAAGCAATTTGAGGCTATTTTTTGTGGAATTTTTGAAATTGGCAAAATCAAAGAAAATTTTGGGGGAATTGGTGGAAACACAAGTCAAATCCGTGGCAACCTAAAGATCTGATACCATATGATGCGGGCAAAGCCCTCTGGGGTGGCCCGATCTTGATGGATTGACGAACGAGTGGACGAACGCATGCAAGAACACGAGGAACACTAAGAACAAGAGAACACAAACCCGATACAATTGACGCGTTGCCCTCACCGGTCGGTCCAACCGGCCCAATAGAATCACACAAGGGAGAGACCGCGAGGTAGAATCCCTATGTGAAAGATTGGCAAGCGCGCGGTAGAATCATGGGGAGGAGAGACGGTGAAGTAGAATCCTCCACACGAGAGACTTTGCGCAAGAAGGGAACCTTGAATCACTCCAATAGATACATCTAAGGAGGAGCCTTGAATCCACGAGGGGATCTTCTCCACGAAGGGAGGGATGAGCACAAGCCCAAGTTCTTCTCTAGTCTATGCCTATGCCTGTCTGAAATGGAAAAGGGAAAGTGCTATATATAGTCTGGGTACAACAAAGGGGGGGTCCGGCCTTGGGGCCGGCCTAGGCCAGCTGGTAGTAAGGATGGCAATGGGTAGGGTATGGGCAGGGTAGAGCAATACCATACCCATACCCATTTAGTCTATGGGTACAAAATTGTACCCATACCCTCACCCGCGGGGATGAAAGTATACCCATACCCATACCCGACAGATACCCATACCCATTGGGTAGATTAAATAGTACACAAATTGTTCGAGTTTTACGTTCTTTGGTAGCATGTTTGACAAAAAAATCAATTATCTGAACTTAGTAACAGGTCGATGAATACATGACAATTATGTAACTTTGAAAATCAGAATCTTATGATCATATTTAGTAAGTGAACCGAGTAGGGTCCATATGTCAATATAAACGGGTAGGGTACGGGTATACCCATGGGTACAGGGATGTACCCATGCCCTACCCACGACTTGGCGGGTAGGGTATGGGTACTACCCATGGGTATAAAAATGTGCCCATACCCTTCCCATACGGGTATGGTACCCGCGGGTACCCGTACCCATGGGTAAAATTGCCATCCTTAGCTGGTAGGCCGGCAACGGCTGGTGGGAGTCCGGCCTGGGGGCCGGCCTAGGCCGGCTGGGAGGCCGGCGGCGTCGGCAGGGAGGCCGGACTGGGAGTCGGCCTGGGAAACCGGCCTGGGCCGGGCTGGAGGCCGGCCGGTCTGGCTTCGCCTCCTTCTCCATCTTCGTCTTGTCTCCGCCTCTTCTTCCTCCGCTTCCACGTGCACGCCTTGGATGGCTTCGACTCTTGGGCATCCTTGGCACCTCCCATCGGCTTCGTATCCATCGTGTCAAACCTAGCAATGCAAAGGGACGGGTGCTCAAGTAGCATACCACTCCAAAGGGTAGGAAATGAGATCTCGAAGAGGAAGGAGTTCACCTTTGAAGTCCATGGTGACTTGGCAGATGTTGGAATGCTTGATATGGTGGTGATGTTGGGTTGGGCTACATCAACCCAGAGGCGAAGAAAGCGAGGAAGGCCGCGGCGGCGGCGGCGGCCGCAAGTGAAAAACGTGAGGTTGAAAAGCTCCGGGAGCAGATGCCGGGCCTGATCGCCGAGCAAGTGCAGCAGAAGATCCGCGAGATCATTCCCGATGAGATCTGGGAGGGGCTCGCTGCTTGGAATGCGGCAGGTCGATGAGGGCCGCTAGTGGTGCCCAGCATCTCCGGCAGCAACTCTATCCAGCACGTGTCGCCAAACGTGGTGATGCCCGAGACCGCTAATGTCGAGGCGCAGCCGGCGGCCGCTCATGTGCCCCCTCCCGCCGGCGCCAACACCAACGCGCACCCGGAGGTCGCTCTGGTGACACCACCTCCCGCCGACGCCAACATCGAGCAGCCGGTCGCACCGGTGCCCCCTCCCGCCACAACTAAGGCGCAGCCGCCAAGGACGGTGCCTCGGCGGCCACAACCTCGGTTGGAGAATGATACCCGTGTCACGACATTAGCCGAGCTCAACACCATCTCCAAGGTAATGACTCCGGCCAACACATTTCATTTCCTTTGCCTTTGATGACTATAGCTAGCCAGCGCCATCTGACGAGATGTATGCAAACTTTTTTTCCCACAGGACACACCTTGCACACTCTTGCATTTCGTGGATGGCGAGCTGAAGGATGTTGGCAAGGGCACAATCATTCAGCCAAATAGCACAATCATGCACCACAAGGAGATGGTCAATGACGTGTTCAAGGTCCGGCTGGCTCTGGTGTTGCCGGTGTTCGAAGACATGGACCCCCCTCCCAACCTCAAGGCGTCGACGAACATAAGAACCTTGAGGGTTGCTGCGGCTGGGTCTTGACATGGCCGAAGACCCAGATTCGGCTTGTGAAGGAACAACAAGTTACTCAGCCGCCACGTATGCCACCACCTCGGCGGCCACAACCAGCTGTCGCCGCCACCACCTCCCGTCACCAGCAGTTGTTGGCCGCCGCTTTATCGCCGCCGCCACCACCACCACCACATGGCAAGGCCGTGGCTGCACCGCCACCGCCTGAGGACATCAACGATGATGATGAGGACCCCAATACGTGGCTCAACACGGGCGCCACCGACTCTTTGTTCATGCCACACATGGAAGAACCCTACCGCGTCCGCGAAGATGATCAAATTGCTCAAACCAAAACATACACGCATCTGGATTTCCATGGTGCCCTAGAGGAAACGCCTCCGGATGTTGGCGCCGCTGTTCCTAAAGTCAATCCGGGGAATATTTTCAGCCCCAACACACTCCAAAAGGCGTCCGGTGAGGAGTTGGCAGCCGGTGGTCATATCGAGAAGAAGAAGCACCACCGGAAGAGAAGCAAGAAGGATAAGCCGTCTGCGAGCCAGCGGCCAGCCGGTCCGAAGAGGCCCCGGGCTCAGGACGACCCGATGTCACAACCCACTGAGGGCACCTTGCAGGGCATAATTCACGAAGCTGGAAAACCGATTATGAGTGATGAGCTGGCCGCAAACGCAAGTGGAGCGATGTTGAACCTGATGCACAGCATTCAGTTTCTGGAGGAGGGTCTTCTTAAGGAAACAAATCCTCCGTACCCCATTTTCATGGTGAAGGTTCCAACGGGCATGGGCTTTGTCGATACTCACCCCGCGGATATCTTCTTCATATCGTACGAGGACGTCTTCAAGCTTTTCAATGCCAAATGGCTAGACTATAACTTGGTCCGCCTATACGTGATCCAGTGGGCGATGAAGGTCAACAGAGAGAACAACCCTGGCGTCGCGATAGCGGACCCCTACTTCATGCGTGAAGGCATGTTGTTGAATCCAGTGAACCGGGCCAGCGCAAAGAACTACCTCCAGAAGTTCATGCTGGACAACCAGAGCAAACAAGACATTCTTCTGCCTTACTTTCCCGAGTAAGTGCACACTCGCTCGCCGCCGTAATAACTTGTCATTTCTTAGTTTTCGATAGCTCCTTTTCCAACATTATTTCATTTATACTGTTTTGCGCAGAGACATATACTGCACACTGATCCTCATTCACCCGAGGTACTCGGTAGCCACCTACTTAGACTCGGGGAGTGACGCGAAGACTAAAAACTACGCCTACATCAAGGGTGTTCTAGATGATGCTCTCGAGGGATACGCCAAGAAGGGAGGCGACTTCACGAAGGGGCGAAAAATGTCAAGGACAGCAGACACATGTTCAAGCACATAACCAAGTTCCCCTGCATCAAGCAGCCGCCTAACAGTGTCAAGGAGGCCTTCTACGCCCTCCATCACATGCGGGCGATCGTCCAGGACGAACACAGTCTTAGGACGCCATCTAGTGTCCGAGGATGGGTCAAAGAGCAGGCAAGGATCGAGGACGCTGAACTTAGGGACGAATTCTTCCGCATCCAGACTCAGATTGCGACTATCTTGCGAGAAGATGTTATCACAAGGAGGGGACCCTCTCCTTCCCCAGACCATTGACTAAGCGCAAGATCGAAGACCGGCTCCGAAAACAGGGTGACATTAGGACATGGACAATGAAAGATAGCTACAAACCGTTCCCGGAGCCATGTCAGCCAAAGTCTTCATGATTCTTCCTAGCTAGCTAGCTCAGCCGGTTTCGCGTGTATGTCGATCGTGTGTGCTTTTGTGTCATAAACTTTACCGTCTGCAACTCATTCCGGTGTGTGTCTGTGAGAGAGATGTAAACTTAACTTGCCTTAGCTCGAAAGCGTCGTTGTTGACTTATTTACTTATGTATGCATGATACTTGTAATTAATAACTTGCCTTAGCTCGAATACTTTCCTTTTGATGACATGCATGTGAATCCTTTAGTTCTTTCTGTTGCATATGATATATAGTACTATAGAGTTCTTCCTTTAGTTCTTCCTGTTGCATATGATATCGAAGACATGCATGTGAATCCTTTAGTTCTTCCTTTTCTGGGCTTTGTCTATAAAGATGCCGAGGTGCTACGTGGTGTACAAAGGGTGGGTTCCAGGAGTCTACGACGAGTGGGTGGATTGCCAGAACAAGTGAACAAGTTCAAGGGCAACTGCTACAAAGGGTACCCGACGAGAGAGCTGGCGGAAGCTAGGTGGAGGATCCACCTCCTAGGAGAGCAGAGAAACAGGAACCGGATGAAGACCTTGATGATCGTGCTCCCGGTCTTGCTCACCGCCATTGCGGGTGTACTCTACTCGGTCCTTTGGTAGTTTAGGACTTGGATAAAGATGATGATCAACTTGTTATAATGTGTAGGTGTGTAATATGTATGAGATGGACTTGGTTGTATGCTCCAACACTTCTAATATTCGGGAAACTTGTCACTATATTGGTTCTAATTGTTTGTGATGATGATGTATTGATCTGATGATGATATACTGTTTTGTATTGCTGTATATTCTAAAATTATACTGTATACTGTATATACCTATATAAATACCAGTTTATACCAGAAATTAACAGTTTTTTTAGACCTGTTCGAATTCTTAGTGGCGCATTTTTTCTTCTTCTAGTGGCACATCAGCGTCAGTGGCGCATATAGTAATATGCGCCACGCATAGCTTATCAATGGTGCATCTGGAAGATGTGCCACTGATGGGCAAACTATGCGTGGCGCATATCAATATGCGCCACGCATACTTTGTTACTAATGGCGTTGTCGGAGAACTGTCCCAGGAACTGGGTGTGTCTCACGAAGGATCGAGTAAGGGGCTGAACACGGAATCAAACAACCCTCAACGTGCCACGGCGACGGTGCTCGCCTGGATCGCTGCGGGGAAGCACTGCAGAGAGGAACACATGGTCTTACCCAGGTTCAGGGCCCTCTAGGTGAGGTAAAACCCCTACGTCCTGCTTCGGGTTGTATTGAACTTGCTTGGAGAGGTTTCAGTACAAGGCGAGCTTGGCGATCTCTGGGTGGCTAACAATGGCTACTGCTAACCTCAGATCTAGGGTTTGGGCTTGTGAATCAGTGAACCCTTTGCCCGAACGTGCTCCCCCTCCTTTTATAGGCGTCTCGGGCCTCTTCCCCCAAAACATCTTGGCGGGAAGGGCTACCACATGGCGACGAAGGAGGAGATGTGGTGCACAATAAAGGTAGAGTCCACCATAAAGGTAAAGTCCATGGACGCAGTCCACGGCAGGGGGCAGTGTCACCAAAGCTGAAAAGTCACCGTCCAAATAGGACGGTGGGCTGGCGCTTGTTGAGGTGGGAGGTGTCCCACGGTGACGTCGTCCTTGGAGGGTAGCTGCAGACGGTTCCCTTATCACCAAAGTGGCAATCCTTGGGGCTCCTTTGCTTGGTGCAGCTTTGTTGACTCCTTTATACACAGAAATGGCAACTGTGGCGCTGCTATCACCGCACGCTGGCGCGGTCGTCACTCTGCGGAGGATGCAGAGCCCATGTGCGCTCTGCCGCGGAGGCAGAGCTGGCTTCGAGAGGAAGGAAGCCTCGCGAGGCAAAAGGCCTTGCCGAGCCTTTCGGCTTGGTCCTTAGCAGAATTTGCAAATGGCATCCGAGATGCCCTCTCGAGGAGAGGTCTCTCGCCGAGGGAAAATCCCTTCGCGAGGAAGAGAGGTCCCTCGCGAGGCCCGCCAGGCTTGAAGAGCCTGGTCCTTAGCGAAATCTTCTGAAGAATCTTGTGGGCCCTGGCAGGCAGGCCCGTGGTACCCTGGTTTCCACTGTGCCGACAATAGCCCCCGGGCCCGCGATGGGCACGCCGAGGCCCATGGATGGAGGCGAAGCGTCGAGGGCCCAACGGTGCCTGCCTGGGCCGTGACACGTGGAGCGCAGTGGTTGCGCCTGAGGCCACGACCTCCTCGGCTTCAACGGGCGATGTGGCGGGGCCCGCCACAATTCGGGAGCCGGTCAATAAAGTCTGGGCGCGCGGACTGCGCCCATCACTTCTCCCATAACTCCTCTGCACACTTCTCCCAACGCCTCCAATCTCTCCAGAGCGCTCCGGCTTCAAATCTCCTTCTCCGGCGACCAATGGCGCCCAAGAAAGCAAACATCGACCCGAAGGGCAAAACCGCGATGCGGGCTGGCACGTCTGCGGCGGCGGCGCGTGGTGCTGCTCTCGAGGAGGCGCTGCTGCAGACCCGCGTCACCGCGGCGGCGATAGCAAAGGTGAGCCACCTGGCGGCAGCGAGCACCAACGAGCACGGCGCCACCGAGATGAGGCCGGCCGGCAGCAGGCTCACCGAGGGGTACAACCCCATCTTACTCTCTATGCCGGTCTCCTCCCTCCGTTCTCCGACTTTCTCCTTGGGATCTTGGAGGTGTACCAGATCCAACTGCTTCATCTCCACCCAAACTCCATCCTTATCCTTTCCATTTTCGCCTACCTCTGCATGGCTTACATCGGCATCCGTCCCTCGGTGGCGCTCTTCCGTATCTTCTACTCCCTCTGGAGCACCGCCTCCAACGAGCGGCTCGGCTACGTCTCCTTCCGCATCGCCACCGCCAGGAGTGAGAACTACATTCCCATTGCTTGGTGCGGTGAGAATGCCATCACCAAGGTGACGAAGAAGGTGGAGGACTTCCGCAAGAAGTGGCTCTTCGTCGACACCAAGAAGACAAACCCTCTCCTAGAGGTGCCCGAGGCACCCCCGAGGAAGTGGGCGCGCTGGGCGAGCGCAGACTTCAGGGGCCCGAGGCTCGATGCGGTGTACGAGTGCATCCGGTGCCTCCGCGAGGCAGGGGTCACCGGCCAGATGGTGGCAAGAGACTTTACGAGGCGCCGGATCGCTCCTCTCCAGTGGCACTCCGAGCCGGTGTGGCGGTACTCAGGCAAGGCGGACACGATGCGCCTGTGCTCGGACAACTTCTCGCCTGAGGTGCTATTCCAGATCATGGGCGTCCTCTTCGCGACGACGGAGATCCCGTCTCCTACCAGCGATGAGGCCCGGCCACTCATCAGCTTTGCCGAGGAGAGCATCGAGGAGCAACACAGGTGCATGCCCATGTTCGAGGAGTGGGGAATTGTGCCCGCAGGGCACCGCGGGCCTCGTCCCAACCCATGGGCGGCGGAGCCGGAGTACATGGACGAGTCACCGGAGCCGGAGGAGGTCAAAGAGTCTGGCAGGGAAGAGGCCTCGAGAGGCGTGGATCCCTCCGGCAAGGACGAGGCCTCGAGAAGCGTCGACCCCGTTGGCGAGGGCGAGGCCTCGAGAGGTGCCGACCCCTTGAGAGGTTCCGCCGGCTCCTCAAGGAGCGCTCCCGCCGACGTGGACCTCCAGGTGATCTCCTCCAGCGACGATGAGGATGCCTTCTGCGTCGCCCGCTCCCAACGCGTCGGAGAGGAGGAGGAGACGAGCGGCAGCGGGGGAGGACGTTGCGAGCCCTGCTCCAAGGCCATCCACGACAGGAGAGCAGCGGTTGCGAGGGGCGCTCCTCACGAGGAGGCAAAGGTGCCTCAAGAGGAGGCCGGAGCAAGTAACACCCAACCGCCCAAGGTGAAGAAGAGGGTGTGGAGGATGGTTGACGAGTAAGTCCTGATTTTTCTTCCTTCCTCGTTTAGCGTTTTGCTTCTGGAAAACCCCCTTGAAGGATCTTCTACTTGTCTTTCTTTCAGGCAACCTGCGGAGCCAAAGAGGCGGCGGCTCCGCAAGCTTGGAGAGACCGCCGGCATCGCCGCGGAGATGGCTGCGGCTGACGAGCCGTGGCAGGTGGCTGTCCCTCCCGCGGGTGAGCACCGCGCGGAGGAGGCGATTGAAGAGGCGGGGCGCCGTCGCCGGCTCGGGCGGCGACTCCTCCCATGGTGGAGCACCGCGCGGAGGAGGTGGTTGGAGAGGCGGCGCCGCCGCCAGCTCGGGCGGCGACTCCTCCCGTGGCGGAGCACCGCGCGGAGGAGGTGATCGAAGAGGTGGCGCCGCCGCCAGCTCGGGCGGCGACTCCTCCCGTGGTGGAGCACCGCGCGGAGGAGGTGGTTGGAGAGGCGGCGCTGCCGCCAGCTCGGGCGGCGACTCCTCCCGTGGCGGAGCACCGCGCGGAGGAGGTGATCGAAGAGGTGGCGCCACCGTCGCCAGCTAGGGCGGCCACTCCTCCCGTCTAGCAGGAGACGGAGGAG
This sequence comes from Puccinellia tenuiflora, assembly GCA_012064385.1. Classification (NCBI taxonomy): domain Eukaryota; kingdom Viridiplantae; phylum Streptophyta; class Magnoliopsida; order Poales; family Poaceae; genus Puccinellia; species Puccinellia tenuiflora. Next base: position 78,026 of record QRDG01000988.1, on the reverse strand, counting down.
GAGAGGGTGGACGAGGAAATCGTCATGGAGCCGCCTCCAGCGGAGGAGGAGGCTCCCTCAAGAGGGTCCGATGCGCCCGAGGCCGTGGCGGACGCGGCCGCCACGGAAGGGGCAGGAAGCGCCCCTGAGGAGCAGGAGGCAGAGGCACCTCCGGAGCCCACAGGCGCCGGAGCTGGGGGCGAGAGGACGCCCAGCCCCCAGGGGGCACCTGAAGCGGGCAACGAGGGAGGCGCCCCCACGAGCCCCCAGGCCGCACCAGAGGCGGCCGTGAGCCCAAGGCAGGAGGCCTCGGGCGCCTCGACAAGGATCGAGGCCTCCGCACGCAGCAGCGGTGCGGGGACTTTGGCGCTGCGGGAGCCGCGACGCCAAGCAGTCCGTCGCCAAGTCGTCCTCAACCGGGCGCGGCGGACGCTCGACGAGCTGGAGGCATAGCTCGCCGGAGAAGAACTCGCCATAGCGGAGGAGCAGGCGAGGCTCGACGAGGGCAGGGCCCTCCTCCGCGAGAGCGTGGAGAGCTGTCGCCGGCAGGACGCGGCGGCCCGGGCGGAGCGCCAAGAGGCCCTTCGTTTCGCCAAGGAGACCCGCGACAGTGTGAAGCGGGAGGCGGCAGAGGTCATGGACCAGCTGGACGCCGCTCGGGAGGCGCTCGAGGTGGAGACTGCCTCCAAGCACCAGGAACTAGCGGCCGCGGAGCAGAAAATCGCTGTTGAGTCCGAGGTCGCAAAGGCCAGCTTGAAGGAGCTCCGCGAGCTACTGGATGCTCGCGAGGGGCAGCTGGCGCCGCGCGAGACAGAGCTGACGCGACGCGAGGGTGAGCTCTCCCTCTGCGAGAAGGAGCTGCGCCGGCGCGAGGAGCAGGTCCAGCTGCTCGAGAAGGACCAGGCCACCCGCGAGGGGCAGCTACAGGAACGCGAGGGCCTAGTGGCCAAGAACGAGGCCACCTACGCGGAGCGCCACGAGAAGGCCAACGCTGACTTCGCGATGAAGCAGAAAAGAATCCAGGAAGAGGCTGACACCAAGGTCAAGCTCATCCGCGAGACTCTCTCCAAGGACTATGATGAGAAGGCCAAGAAGCAAGAGGACCGCTTCAAAGCGAAACGCAAGGAGCTCCAGGACCGCATCCAGGAGCTTGAGAAGGGGGAGAAGCAGATGGCTTCCCACCTTCAGAGCGCCAAGGAGGCCCAGGCTCGCGCGGAGAAGGAGGCTGCCGCCTTGAAGGGGGAGCTGAGCGAGCTCCAGCAGCAGGTGGGGCCGGTCGCGGACCTCGTGGAGCGGGCACGGGACAACGCGCAACATGGCCGGACCATGACGCGCCAACGCCAGCGCATTCTCCAAGGCTTGGTGGCCCGCGCGCGCCGTTGGGGACGACCTGAGGATCGAGGTTCCCCCCTTCTCCGTAGGGGGCGACGACGAGGCCGCATACTCGTTCTTCTTTGAGCAATTCCTCGGAAAGCTTGAAGAGACCGCGAAGGGCTTCGACGAGCGCATCATGGAGGAGAGCCGCGATCTCCTTGTCATCGCCACCAGCCGCATCTTCAGCAACCTCGTGAGGCTCCAGCCCTCGCTTGACCTCGAGGCCGTGACGGCGCCGGTCAATATCAGCGACAAGGCGCGGAAGGCCGCCGATGCGTACGCCAAGAAATTCGACCAAGTCGTGGTCGATGGCGACGACGAGGACGATGCCCTGGAGGAGGAGGCGGAGGCTGCCGTGGACGGAGCGGGCACCTCAGGAGGCGAGACGGCCTGAGTTCTCCTGTATCTGGACGTGCAGAGGCACGGATTATCTTAGCATTTATTTGTAATAGGCTTGTAAAGACTTGTTTTAAGCTTTGTTTGGATGTGCTTGGTGAATATCCCTCGAGAGGCTTTTGTCTTCTTCCCTCATGTCTTTTTTGCTCTACGTCTTAGGACCCTCTCTTAGCGCTACACCACCGCCGCTTCGGTATGCGAGAGTCAGGGCTCCGCAAGGCCGGGGGGTGCGTGAGGCCTCAAGAGGTAAGAGCCCCCAAGTCGCGATGCTTGGGGCTCCCCTTCAACGTGCAAGCAGCCCATGAAGCGTGGGAGAGAAAAGGGGGGCTCGAGGGATGAAAACCAGCGAGGGGAAAATTAAACAAGTGTTTGGACTTAGCTTTGCGAGGCGTTTTGTCTTGGAGAGAGTGTTGGTTCCCTGACGAGATGTTTTCGCCTTGGAGAGGGTGTTGGTTCCCTGACGAGGTGTTTTCGCCTTGGAGAGGGTGTCGGTTCCCTGACGAGGTATTTTGGACCTGTTTCCTGCGTTTTGACAGATAGGCGTACCCACAAGCAATACATAGCTAGATAACTTATGCGCGCTCGTAGGTTCCTTCATGAGTGTCTCGCGAGGAGAACATGCACCAAGGTCCTTGGTGAGTTGACGTGCACGGGAGCCGGTCCATGAGTTCAGAGCTCCTTGGGAGTTGACATGCATGAAAGCTGACCCGTGAGTTCAGAGCTCAGATTCCTTGGGTTTTAGGCGATGCTGGGATGCTCCCGAAGCACAGGCACCATGTCCAGCCCCCGCTCGCGAGATACACAGGAGGGATCATACGAGCAAGGATGAAACAGCAATAACATAAAAGCTTACCAAAGCAAGAACATATGCTGGCGCGAAGCGCAAAGGTTCAAAGTGACCTGAAACAGAGGTTCATTACACTGGCGTGGCCAGAAACACAAAAAATCCGCCATGTCAGGCATGGAGTTCCACATGCTGTGGCTGAGACTCTCGAGGAGGCGTGCCCGAGGCAACGCATGTAGAGAGAGCTCAGAGGGGGCCCCTATGCGGGGGTGGCTTGTAGAGCCTGCGTTCCACCATGGCTAGGCATGGGGATCCACCTCGCCAAGGCATGGTGCTTGAAGAAGTCACCTTGCCGAGGCGCGGTGGCTTGGGAGTCTTCTCGAACGGCCCGCGGCAACGTATAGCAGAGAGGGGAGCCCGAAATTTTTCCTCATGGAGGATGATGGCGCGAGGCTCTCCCTTGATGCAAAAAATTGCTCATCAAGGACGATCAGGGGTAGAACTTGCGCAGGTGCTGGATGTTCCAGGGGTTGGTGACAGGGATGCCGTCCTCCGTCTCGAGCCGCGCAGAGCCAGGCCTGGCGATGTGGACGACCCTGTAGGGTCCTTCCCACATTGACGAGAGCTTGTGGAGGCCTGCCCTGGAGAGGATTCTCCTCAGGACGAGGTCTCCTGCTTCGAGAGTGCGCGGGCAGATGTGGCGGCTGTGGTAGCGACGGAGGTCTTGCTGGTACCTTGCCGCTCTCAGCGCCGCATTGCGGCGGAGCCCTTCAAGCAGCAGGAGGTCGTTGTTGCGCAGTTCGTCCAGCTCAGCCTCCTTGAAGGCCAAGACTCGGGGAGAGCCATGAGTGATCTCGCTGGGGAGGACGGCTTCAGCACCATAGACAAGGGAGAACGGCGTCTCACCCGTTGGCTTTGTTGGCGTGGTGCGGATGGACCAGAGCACCGAGGGGAGCTCATCGATCCGGTGCTTGCCGCTGGCCTTGAGGCGGTTGAAGCTTCTCGTCTTGAGGCCCTTGAGTACCTCGGCATTGGCTCGCTTAGCCTGCCCGTTGCTTCGTGGGTGTGCCACCGAGGCGTAGCAGATTTGGGCGCCGAGGCTGCCGCAGTAGGACTTGAAGGCGCCGCTGATGAATTGTGAGCCGTTGTCGGTGATGATGCGGTTGGGCACGCCGAAGCGGCAGACCAGGCTCCTGATGAATTTCACCGCCGACTTCGCCGGTATGGTGCGCACGGGTTCCACCTCAGGCCACTTGGTGAATTTGTCGATGGCGATGTAGAGGTAGCGGTAGCCCCCGAGCGCTCGCGGGAAGGGTCCCAGGAGGTCCAGCCCCCAAACCGCGAACGGCCAGGAGAGCGGGATGGTTTGGAGTCCTTGCGCGGGCTGGTGGATCTGCTTGGCGTGGAATTGGCATGCATCGCAGGATTGGACGATTGCGGCTGCATCTTGAAGCACTGAAGGCCAGTAGAAGCCACTCCGGAAGACCTTGCCTGCAAGGGTGCGCGAGGACGAATGGTGGCCGCACTCTCCGCTGTGGATGTCGTTGATGAGCTGGCGGCCTTCCTCAGCAGGGACGCACCACAATGCAACCCCATTGGGACGCTTACGGTATAAGTCTCCGTCGTGGAGGCAGTAGGACTTGGCCTGGCGAGCAACTCTTTCGGCTTCAGCGTCTTCTTCGGGGAGGACTCGATTTTGCAGGTAGTTCTTAATCTCGTCGATCCAACCAGTGTCTTGGCGTACCTAGGTCATCAGCAAGCGATCGCCTGAGGGCAGCCCGCAGTTTGGTGCTCCACTTGATGGGGCTAGTGGGAGCTCCTCGTCGATGCTGATATTGGCCACTGGCTGCTTGACTGAGGCCTTGGTGAGTCTCTCCTTGAAAACTCTAGGCTTCTGGGCTTCCCTTTTTGCTGCTCGCCTGGCGAGATCATCTGCTTCTTGGTTTTCTGCTCGCGGGATGTGCTTGAGCTCCATGACCCTGAAATGCTTCTCCAGCTTGCGTACCTCTTCAAGGTAGGCCACCATGTAGGTGTCCTTAGGCGTGTAGCTTTTGTTGGATAAGTTGACGAGGAGCTGAGAGTCGCCCTTAATGAGGATGCGCTTGATGCCGAGGGCAATGGCAGCTCTGAGCCCGGCGAGGAGGCCTTCGTATTCAGCAATGTTGTTGGAGACCTTGTCGTTGTCCTTGAAGCACAGCTGGACGGCGTAGTAGAGCTTGTCGCCTGTTGGTGAGGTGAGGACGACACCAGCCCCTGCACTCCGGGCCGCGAAGGCGCCGTCGAAATGCATGGTCCAGTAGCCTGGTTCCGTCCCACCTGAGGCTGTGGCTTCCTCCTCTGGAGGCTCTTCTTCACGCGTGTCCGTCCACTCGGCCATGAAATCAGCCAGCGCCCTGCCCTTGATGACCCTGGTGGTGTCAAACTCCAGCTCGAAAGGTTGTAGCTCGATGCCCCAGCCTGCGACGCGATCTGTTGCGTTTGGGTTGCGCGGGACTTGCTCCAGGGGGTATGAGGTGACCACCTTGATGGGGTGACCCTGGAAGTAGTGGCGCAGTTTCCTGTAGGCACTGAGGAGCGAGAAGAGGAGCTTTTGCTGCATGGGGTAGCGCTCGCGAGCGTCCCGCAGCACTGTGCTGACGAAGTAGACGGGATGCTCGACGAGGGTAGTCGTTGGTGTGGCAGCGGCTGGCTCCTCTCCAGGCTCAGTGGAGTCCTCGGCGAGGGTTTCTTGAGGCCCCACTTGTAGAGGCTCGGCATGAGGCTGGAGGCTTGACGAGGGTGCTTCCTTGTCGGGTGGTTCTGGGCTTGGCGACGTAGAGGTCTGCTTGGCGAGGACTGGCTCTTCCCTTTCAGCCACCAAGACCGCGCTTGCCGTCTGAGGAGTGGCTGCAAGATACAGCTTCAGAGGCTCACGAGGGCGTGGGGCAACCATGATGGGTGGGCTCGCCAGGTATTTCTTCAGGTCCTCAAAGGCCTTTGTTGCTTCAGGGGTCCACTTGAAAGGACCGGATCTCTTCATGATCTTGAAAAATGGCAGCGCCCTCTCGCCAAACTTGAAGATGAAACGGCCAAAAGCTGGCCATACATCCCGCTAGCCGTTGCATGTCCTTGAGGCGACGAGGAGGTTGCATCTGCTCTATGGCCTTGATCTTGTCGGGGTTGGCCTCGATGCCGCGGTGGGATACCAGGAACCCGAGGAGCTTGCCTGAAGGGACCCCGAAGACGCACTTGGCGGGGTTCAGCTTGATGTTGACCTTGCGCAGGTTGGCAAAGGTCTCCTCGAGGTCCTGGATGAGCGTGTTTTCTTCGCGAGTCTTGACCACGATGTCATCGACGTAGGCCTCTGCATTCTTCCCCATTTGAGCCCCCAAGGCGATCCTCATGAGGCACTGGAAAGTGGCCCCGGCGTTCTTCAGGCCGAAGGGCATGCAGACCTAGCAAAACACACCACAAGGGGTGAGAAATGTTGTCTTCTCCTCGTCCTCCTTCGTCATCTTGATCTGGTGGTAACCAGAGAAGGCATCCAGAAAACAGAGGAGCGCGCAGCCGGCGGTGGAGCCCACGATCTGGTCGATCCTCGGGAGGGGATAGGGGTCCTTGGGGCAGGCCTTGTTGAGGTCGGTGAAGTCGATGCAGAGGCGGCTTCCTCTGGTGTGCTTGGGTACGACCACACCGTTGGCGAGCCAAGTGGGATGGACCACTTCCTTGATGATGCTGGCCTTCTTCAATTTCTCTACTTCCTTGACGATGAAATCTTGCTTCTCTGGCGCCTGGCGCCGCGCCTTTTGCTTCACGGGGCGTGCGTTTGGACACACGGCTAGGTGGTGCTCGATCACCTCCCTCGGTACTCCAGACATATCTGACGGTGTCCAAGCGAACATGTCAGAGTTTGCCCTGAGGAAGGCGACAAGCGCGCTTTCCTATTTAGGAGGCAGGTTGGCGCCGATGGTGACGCTAGCCCCCGAGCCGTTTGCCTCAAGAGGCACTTGCTTTGTCGCGGCTTTCTCTTGAGAGAACAGCTGCTTCTTCTTCGCGGGGGGCCTCGGGAGGGGCTCCTCATCCTCGTCAGCGGGTGACACCACCGCGGCAGCCTTGTAGGCCGCTTGCGCAGCGTACAAGGCGTCCTAGACCACGCCGCGGATGACGATGGTGCCACCCGAGCCAGGGAGCTTGACGAGGTTGTAGACGTGGTGGGTCACCGCCATGAACTTGGCGAGGGCGGGGTAGTCGAGGATGGCGTTGTAGGGCAGGCCGATGTGCGCGACGTCGAAATCGATCAGCTCGGTGCGGTAGGTGGCCTGGGTGCCGAAAGTGACCACGAGTCTCACCTGCCCCAAGGGGGTGGTGAGACCCTCAGTCACCCCCGAGAAGGGCCTGGTGGGCATGAGCCGCTCGTAGGGCACCTGCAGCTTCTCGAATGTCTCGACAGAGATGACATTGAGGCATGTACCCCCATCGATGAGCGTCTTGGAGCCTGCAATGTTGTTGATGGTGGGGGTGCAGACCAACGGGATGGTGCCAACAGTCGAGGTGGACTTGGGGTGGTCGGCGGAGTCAAAGGTGATGGGGCACTGGGACCACTTGAGGGGCCTAGAGGCCTCGACCCCGGGGAGGGCAGGCGCGACCTCGCGAGCGAATTGCTTGAAGTGGCGGTTGGAGCTGGGGGCCTGAGCTCCGCCGAGGATGCAAGCAGCCCCGCGAGGCACCTGGTAGCCCTCAGGAGTCTCGGCAGGGAGGTTGTCGTTCGTGGGCTGGGCGGCGTTGGCCTGGGGGTTCTGCTGGTAGTTGTCGTCATAGTTGTTGTTCCAGCGTCGCCCCCTGCGGCCGCCGCGGCCTCCGCGGCCTTGCTGCCGATCGTTTGCCTCGCGAGCCTCGCGATCCTCGCGAAGCCTCTTGAGGTCGTAGCAGTCCTCGGTGGCGTGGGAATGCCTGTTGTGGTAGACGCAGAAGGGGCGGTCGTCTTTCTTCTCGGTGCCCGCGGCTGGAGTGGCAGCGCGAGGCTGCTTGGCGTCGGGCTCAGCCGCGAGGACCGCAGTGGTCTTGCGCTTCTCAGTGGATTTCTTCTTCTTCTTGGACTCCTCGGCGGGGTCCCCTGGCTCGTTCTTGACGAACAGGCGGCCCTCCTCAGCCTTGGTGCACTTGTCCGCCAAGTCGAAAAGCTTGACGACGGTGGTGATGTTGTCGTGGATGCCAAGCTTCTCGAGCATCCGCACATCCGTGACCCCAGCCTGGAAGGCCGAAATGACCTGCGCGTCGGTGGCGTTGGGGATTTTGTTGCGCACTTGGCTGAAGCACTGGATGTACTTGCGGAGGGTCTCGCCAGGCTTCTGGCGCACAGCGCGGAGATCGTTGTACGTGAGGCCGCGCTCGTACGTGCCCTTGAAGTTGGCGACGAAGCACCGGCAGAGGTCCTCCCAGGTGTTGATGGACTCGGCGGGGAGGTTGGTGAGCCACGAGGACGCGGAGTCCTTGAGGGCCATAGGGAACCAGTTCGCCATGACCTTGTCATCGCCCCCGGCGGCCTGGATGGCCAAGGTGTAGAGCTGCAGGAACTCTAGGGGGTTGTTCTTGCCGTCGTAGCGCGGAGGAAGATCCGACCGGAACTTGACCGGCCAGACGACGCGACGGAGGCTGCGCGTGAACACGACCGTCGTGCCGTAGGTGACCGTGCCGTTGGCGAGGGTGGCGCAGAGGTGGCGCCCCGCGGTGGCGACGTCATGGACGGCGCGGTTGTGGCGATCCTGGTGGCGCTCGATGCTCACGCGTGCGTCCTCCGGGGCTCGCTGCACGATTTGGCAGTCGTGTGGCGACGACGCGTGCGACGCGGCGCAGTTGTCGCGAGGAGGAGCCCCGGCTGGAGCAGGTTGCGGTGGAGCCGGTGGAGCTGGAGCGGGAGCGGGCGCGGGGTGACGAGGAGGAGCATGTGGTGCGCCGTGCGCCACGTCCCCTGCGCGTGCAGAGAGGACCAGCGAACGGGACGGTGCAGGAGCGGCGACGCGAGCGGCGCCGACGAGCTCGGAGAGGCGGTTGAGCCAGGCCTCCTGGGCCTCCGGCGTGGGGCGGTACTACAGCAGCTCCTGTGCCATGAGAAGCGCAGTCGCCGGGCTGGGCGCAGGGCGGCCCAGCGAGTAAGCAACACGGTCCCGCGACGGGTGCAGGGAGGAGGCCTCCTCTTCGCCGAGGTCGTCCTCAGCGTGGTCGATGTCGTCGTCCTCCGGGTGCTCGATGTGGGGCTCGGGGTCGACGCGACGCTCCGGAGCAGCACTTCTGCGCGGGCGGCCGCGCGGGTTGCCAGCGGGAGCGGTGCGGCGCTAACCGTCCGGCGAGCGAGACATTCGGCGTGAGAGATGCCGGCCATGGAGGTGGCGAGGTTGAAGATGCGCCTCAGCCCCCTACCTGGCGCGCCAAATGTCGGAGAACTATCCCAGGAACTGGGTGTGTCTCACGAAGGATCGAGTAAGGGGCTGAACACGGAATCAAACAACCCTCAACGTGCCTCGGCGACGGTGCTCGCCTGGATCGCTGCGGGGAAGCACTGCAGAGAGGAACACACGGTCTTACCCAGATTCAGGGCCCTCTAGGTGAGGTAAAACCCCTACATCCTGCTTCGGGTTGTATTGCACTTGCTTGGAGAGGTTTCAGTACAGGGCGAGCTTGGCGAGCTCTGGGTGGCTAACAATGGCTACTTCTAACCTCAGATCTAGGGTTTGGGCTTGTGAATCAGTGAACCCTTTGCCCGAGCGTGCTCCCCCTCCTTTTATAGGCGTCTCGGGCCTCTTCCCCCAAAACATCTTGGCGGGAAGGGCTACCACATGGCGACGAAGGAGGAGATGTGGTGCACAATAAAGATAGAGTCCACCATAAAGGTAAAGTCCATGGACGCGGTCCACGGCAGGGGGCAGCGTCACCAAAGCTGAAAAGCCACCGTCCAAACAGGACGGTGGGCTGGCGCTTGCTGAGGTGGGAGGTGTCCCACGGTGACGTCGTCCTTGGAGGGTAGCTGCAGACGGTTCCCTTATCACCAAAGAGGGAATCCTTGGGGCTCCTTTGCTTGGTGCAGCTTTGTTGACTCCTTTATACACAGAAATGACAACTGTGGCGCTGCTGTCACCGCGCGCTGGCGCAGTCGTCACTCTGCGGAGGATGCAGAGCCCATGTGCGCTCTGCCGCGGAGGCAGAGCTAGCTTCGAGAGGAAGGAAGCCTCGCGAGGTAAAAGGCCTCGCCGAGCCTTTCGGCTTGGTCCTTAGCAGAATTTGCAAATGGCATCCGAGATGCCCTCTCGAGGAGAGGTCTCTCGCCGAGGGAAAATCCCTTTGCGAGGAAGAGAGGTCCCTCGCGAGGGAAAAACCCTCGCGAGGCCCGCCAGGCTTGAAGAGCCTGGTCCTTAGCGAAATCTTCTGAAGAATCTTGTGGGCCCTGGCAGGCCGGCCCGTGGTACCCTGGTTTCCACTGTGCCGACAGGCGTGACATTGGTGGCGCATTTTGGCGAATCCAATATGCGCCATGCATAGGCCATTTTGGTGCGCCACCAATAGCCTTTTCTCTACTAGTGTCTTATCCACTTGCCGCTCGATCAATCTCAAGATCCAGGTCCTGGTAGTGGTTGTTCGGCAAAAATTTCAACTGGCTTATTCTCATTGTGTCGAGGGTGTTTGTATATAAAATTAAAAGGGTGTGACTAACACTCAGCCACTAGCGGAAAAAACCTTACCAGCGCCGCACCTGATATGCATACCAGTGGCGCATCAGGGTGCGCCACGGCTACCCTGTCACTGGTAATATTTACCCGTGGCGCACCAGGTAGATGCGCCACTGGTATATATATTTCTTGTGGCGCACCAGGCCTGATGCGCCACTGGTAAGTACCAGGACTGATGTGCACAGGGCATACACGCGACTGCTAGTGACGCACGGTGGGTAGTGCATCACTGGTAGACGTGCGCCACTGGTAGTGTAGGGATGCGCCACTGGTAAGATTTTCTGTATTTCCAGGAAATCACTTTTTTTAATATGCTGTATGCGTATTTGTATATTTATACAGTTTACAATATAGTATACATAGATGCACGGTACAGTATAATAGACAAGTTCATCACGGTGAGCAAGTTCATCGAAATAGCAAGTTCATCATCGAATGCATTACAAGTACTTTATCACCATATTACAAGTTTGTCGAAGTAGCTAGCTAGTCTCCTAAACTAAAATGAAATATAGAACCGCAATGACGGTAAGCAAGACGGGGATCACGATGAAGTTGGTCTTCATTCGGTTTTTTCTCTCTTCCACTAGAAGGTGGTTCAAGTATCTAGCTTCCGCCTCCTCCTTAGTCTTGTAAGCCTTGTAGTTGTTGCCCTTAAACTTGTTCACTTGCTTTAGGCAGTCCTCCCACTCGTCATAGACTCCTGGAGCCCTACCTTCGTACACCACATACCACTTCTTCATTTCTATACACAAAACAGACAAATGTTAGGCAATGAAAAACAAGAGTTCTCACGTTGTTCGCAAATAATGACATACGAATAACCGACAGTGCCACATCATTTTAATCAACAGCATTCAGAAAAAGAGAGAATAAACAAAAATTATTCGGATTTATGCTTCATATTTAGATTGGACACACATTGATCAGGGACGGGGCAAGCGGACCAAGTAGAGGATGCACAAGATGTATATTTGTGCATATCACAAGGTCCGCTAACACCACCCTGAATCACATAGTGCCACAACATTTTAATCATCGGCATTCGGAAAAATAGAGAATAAAAACAAAAATGATCCGCTAGCACCACCCTTAATCACATAGTGTCACAACATTTTAATCATCGGCATTCGGAAAAAGAGAGAATGAAAACAAAACTTATTCGGGTTTGTGCCTCATACATAGATTGGACACACATTGATCAGGGACGGGGCAAGCGGACCAAGTAGAGTATGCACAAGATGTTTATTTGTGCATATCACAAGGTCCGCTAGCACCACCCTGAATCACATAGTGCCACAACATTATAATCATCGGCATTCGGAAAAAGAGAGAAGCAACAAAATGATTTCGGATTTGTGCCTCATACATATTTAAATTGGACACACATTTCAAGGACGGAGCAAGCGAACCAAGTAGGATGCACAAAATGTTTATTTGTGCATATCACAAGGTTCGCTAGCACCACCCTGAATCATATAGTGCCACAACAGTTTAATCATCGGTATTATCAAAAACACAGTACAAAACTAAATAAAAATGACTTGGATTTGCGCCTCATACTTAGGCCGGGCACACAAGTAGACCTGCAGGATCTCGTGAGCCAAGTATGATGCACAAGACTTTTACTTGTGCATATCACAAGGCTCACAAGACCTGCAGGCTTACCACCTAGTGCCACAACATTTTAATCATCGGCATTCAGAAAAAGAGAGAAGAAACAAAATGATTTCGGATTTGTGCCTCATACATATTTAAATTGGACACACATTTCAGGGACGGAGCAAGCGAACCAAGTAGGATGCACAAAATGTTTATTTATGCATATCACAAGGTTCGCTAGCACCACCCTGAATCATATAGTGCCACAACAGTTTAATCATCGGCATTATCAAAAACATAGTAGAAAACTAAACAAAAATGACTTGGATTTGCGCCTCATACTTAGGTCGGACACACAAGTAGACCTGCAGGATCTTGTGAGCCAAGTATGATGCACAAGACTTGTACTCGTGCATATCACAAGGCTCACAAGACCTGCAGGCTTATCACCTAGTGGCACAACATTTTAATCATCTGCATTCAAAGAAAAAAATAAAACAAAGATAAACCATGCATAACACAATAGATAACTACACTACATCAACAATGGAAAGCCTCATATATCATTGCCGTGCAAAACAAGGTAAAAAGAGTGTCTACAAGACCATGTATTAATACAAACAATCCAATTGTATACACTATGAGGCATTGTAGACACTCTCATTGCCTTTACCGTGACATAGTTTAAATCATCAGCTTTGTCAATTCACGACCATACATAACACATCATAAACTAGAATACGAAGCATATATTAAACACATATTAAGTGTAGATCATAGTAGATATAAAATAGTCTAAACATAAGCTCTAATACAATAAGTTGCATATTATATTAAACAGTCTAAACATCAACTCTAATACGATAAGTGCTCGATCATCTAGCTAGCCACCCCTGGACTTCTTGGCAGCCTCTTTGGCCTCATCATCCTCTGCTAACTTGGCTACGTTCTCCCAGAACCTGTCATCTGACATATCAAACTCCTCCTCCTCGTCCCAGCTGAAACTCTCCTCCTTAACCTGGGAAGGAGCGGCGCCGTGGGAAGGACCTGCACCGGCGTCCTGTGACCCAAACATATCATACTGATACGCTAGCAGATCTGGGTCCTCCATGAGACTCCTCACGAACGGGTCGTCCTGGGGACGGGCGTTGCGCCGTGCGATCTGCTCCTCGGCCCTGCGGTGCTCCTTCTCCATAGACTTGGTGAAGTGTCTAATTCCTGGCGGCGCGAGATCGGCCGCGCGGTAACGATCCGCGGGGAAGTTGAGCTTTTTCAACGCATGATGCCCGTACTCCTGGATGGCAAAATAATCATAAACGCGCATCGCCTGCTCCTCGCACGGCCACTGGCCAACCCAGCGCTTGATCCCATCAATATTGATCTTACATCCATACATGCGGCTCCCATCACTCCTAACTTTTTCCCGCACACCAGTATACCGAGACATATCATGCAAAACTATACATAATAAAATAATCATTAGAGCAAAATAACTCACTACACAATATATAATAAATCTATAATTAAAATTCACTTAAACATGCAAAATCCAAATTATCTATTTAAACTCATAAAAAATATGTCCTGTTTTTAGCAGAAGTCATACAAATATTCACAGAAATTTTCGGCATGACCTTTTCTAAAAAGAGGACATGTGGAGTACCCGAAATTTGCCGGAACGGAAGTTAATCGACGTTCCAGCAATCTCAAGGGCCTCATGGGTACTTGCAAACAGGTACAACGAGCTAAAGATAACACCAACAATACACTTATAGATCTTGCTACATATTCCCGAGCTAACACAAAGAGCCTATTCCCTGTTTGTTTGTGATTTTCAGGTAGAGGAGTCAAGACCTGAAGCAACTAGCTTAGGAGTCTTCTTTTAGACTAATGTGATACCGTTTTAATTATTGTATACTTAAATTGTCTTGTAACATCCTTTTGTGATTAGAACTTAATATTTTATTGTTCAATCTCTATTTTTAACCTATATTTCTCTCTAATTAAACTCCTATGTTGAATCCTATATAGTTAAACATCGCAAGACCAAGCATATGTACAAATGATATCACTCCCATGTTGAAATTCTAGTCGCACCTTGGCTACACAACATGTAAACAACCCCAGGAACAACAGCTTTCCCCTCGTGAAGCTGAAACAAGATTATGCACACAACACAAAGCATACTTTTTTTTTCTTTCTGTACACGCTCAAATTCCTAAAAGCCAGAAGCTTCTCTGTTTAAACGTACCATGATATCAATTTTGATATTTACAATTGATTAGACACTAACTAAGTATATTGATTGGAATGTGCAGCTATGTGTTAAGGAGGAAATCATGTGCCCGTAGGCGGAAATTCGGAAGGCACATGTCGTCCTGCCCTGTTCCTGCCCTGTTTCTGCCCGTGCGAGCCAGAATCAGCCGCGGAGGAGGAGGGAGCTGGGGAGGGAGGGAGGGAGGGAGGAGGGGTTACCTAGGAGGAACCGAGCTGGAGCGGAGGCTGGCTTGCGGCAGAGCAGGGTCGAAACCGGAGGAGACGGAGCAGGGACGGCGGCGGCGGTCTGGCGGGCTCTTCCTCTCCCTCCCCTTGTGCGTGCCTTAGTCGATGGCGGCGGCGGCGGTCGGACGGGCTCTTCCTCTCCCTCCCCTTGTGCGTGCCTTGGTCAACAGCGACGGCGGCGGTCGGACGGGCTCGCCCTCTCCCTCCCCTTGTGCGTGCGTTCGACAGTTGAGGAAGACGACGACGCGCGCAGATCGGGCCGGCGGCCACTTAACCCTAACCGTACGTTACCCGTGGCGCACATGACCCCCGTGCGCCACGGGTTAGGTTACGCGTGACGCACCTAGCAGCGTGCGCCACGGGTAATCTTGGATGATATTCAAAAGCCAGCGCGCCCGGTTTCTATCACAAGCACATACTTAGCCCAGTGGCGCTGGGCGCTCTGTTACTGAACCCTGCCCGAGTTCGAATCCCTCACCCTCCCTTTTTTGAAATAAATTCCTTTTTTATGTAAATCGATAGAAAATCAAATAAATCGAGATATAAATCCTTTTTGGATATATAAATCATTTTTTGGATATTCATGTAAAATCCAAATAAATTTATATAATTCATATAAACCCAAATAAATCAATATAAATCCATCAAATTTATTATTGATTGATTTAAACATCCTATTTAGTGCATATAAATATTACATCACATAACCAGTTCGTTGAATGCATGCCACACGGCACAAGTCGTGATTCTTAGCTAGCTTTTCACAATCTTCTTGCCCTTCTTTGTCGCGGTTGCGTAATTTAGCCCCGGAACATCGTGACTACTTCTCTTGAACGACGACCTTTAGGTGGTAGCGTTGTCCTGCTTCTTCTTGTGGTGTATGTTTCTTCATCGTTGTCATCATCTTCCTCCATCTTCAGGTCGCCGTACTG
>QRDG01000988.1:0-61733 GCA_012064385.1 Puccinellia tenuiflora | reverse complement strand
CCGTTACCCGCGCACCTGATATGCATTCTTTTTTAGAATTTAAAAGATGATAAAAAATTCAAAATATTTGCGCGGTTAAAGATGGTTAAGTATTGTACTCGACTACTCATATAAAAGTTTGGTCAGAAAATGTTTCTCATTGACTTCAGGGTAAAAAAGAAAAACATATGACGAATATAGCGTGTATATAGTGTTTTTTTTTTTGGCAAATGTTTGACGCCGTGTGCAATAAAAGTCATTCTTTGGCGAAACTCTTTTTTATGGGTACAAATAAGGGTGCAGGTGGGAGTGGGCGGCCCACGACGCTCGCAACCCAAGCCCGCATAAACGGATTAGTATGCTCCCATGGGTTAGGAGCGAAATTACGTTGGATTATGTGGGTTTGCCCACGGTGCCCGCATTCCCTTCGAGAAAGAGCCATCCTGTACGAGAAAGAGGGCGAGGCGCCTCTCTGTGCGCTAAGTTCCCATGGCCGGAGTGTCGCCTCCTCCTGCTCCGGGGGACGGAGATCCTCCCTCTACATGTTCATCTCCCTCCCCTTCCGACTAGAACAAGAGCTCCTCCTCCGCATCCCTGCAGCTCGCCCGCATGGAGACGATTCCTTCCACCTCCTCCAAGATCTTGGCCTCCACGCCAGGGTTCTTGCCGAGCAGCCAGAAGAACCACGCGAGCGCCACCGACGACGTGTCGCGGACGACCAGGATGAATTTGAAGCTGATGTCACGGAGGAACTTATATGAGTACGCCACGGCGCCATCGACGTCATGCATCTTGGTGAAGATGGTGAACATGTCTTCCCGTCGGAGCCCAGTGGTAGCCTCCACGCCGCTGGCCGCGACGGTGGCGAGCTTCTCCCTATGTTTAATTTCCTTATCACGTCGTAGGAGAACTCGTCAACACTGGCCAGTAGTGTCGGAGCACGCGCTCGTGCATGAGACCCACCGCGCGCACCCCGTGGCCCACTGTGGAGGTCGTGACGAAGTCCACGATGGTGGCCTCGGTGGCGTTCTCGAACGCGTGCGCGAACGAGATCTCTGGGAGGCCCTTCTGGAGGCACCCGGGTGCCAAGGTCGGTGCCAAAGGAGATCATGCACACATTGTCGAAAGTGGGGCAGACGAGCACATCCTCGAGGTCGACCGCGGTGTCGACCGGCCCCGTGTCAGCCAGCATGGGGAACTGGCCGCCTCCATGTTGGCTAGGAAGTCGGAGTAGGTGGAGAGTAGGAACGCCTCGTTGGTCACGTAATGCATGTTGTTCCACTGCCGGATGTAGAGCACGTCGGGGCTCTACTTCACGTTGGCCTACTCCTGACCTCATCATCGCCGGCTGTGTTCCGACCTAGGCATGCGCGTCTCTCTGGTTGTGACGTGTCGCAGTTGTTTTTGTACTGATCTTCACGTAGATGTGGGCTATGCGGGCGCAGCGGGCAGCCGTGCAGATTATGTGGGCTACCCGCATAACCCCACGATATACTATGTGGGCATATGCGGCATTTTGCGGGACGCCCACCATATGTTCCACGTGCAGTCCCGAGGTACGATATTTCATATTTCAGCATGTTTGTCCGAATGAAAGTAAAAAAAAAAGTTACTAATTTTTTACATATCGCGCTGATACCATATGTACCAACGTATTTTTATTCATTCGATTGTATTTTTTGACCACTCAATCCCGCACTATAGTTTCTTACTACTGCTGTATCGATCTTGATAATAACTCCTATACCTTGCATGCATGGGCAAACGCATTGGCTTCTACCGTGCGCCGGTGGCACGCAGGCGTGCCGGCGTGCCCTTGGCGGCTTAAACGTCGACATGCCATTGTCATTCGTGTGAGCTAGCAACGTACAGTACGTGTTGGCCCGTGAGGGATTCCTGTCGGTCCCATGAGTAAAGCGGCAGTAGAAGTGAAAAGGGAAACGAGAAGCAAACCAGCAAGATGCACGTGGCAGCTC
This sequence comes from Puccinellia tenuiflora, assembly GCA_012064385.1. Taxonomy (NCBI): domain Eukaryota; kingdom Viridiplantae; phylum Streptophyta; class Magnoliopsida; order Poales; family Poaceae; genus Puccinellia; species Puccinellia tenuiflora. Next base: position 59,778 of record QRDG01000988.1, on the reverse strand, counting down.
TAGGTAAGGCGACCAATCAAAGCGGAACCTGCCAATGGCGACGAGGCGGCGCTGCGGCGACGTCGAGGTCATGTACTCATGTATGCACGGCGGCGGGCCATGTGTCCCTGTTTACTGCAGATGATGGCAGGTGAGGGAGACAGATAGGATAGGATATATAGGCCGGATCAACAAAAGTGACCCTAAGATGAAAGCTTAACGCGAAATGAACCGTATTTAAAAGTTTAGCACGATCTAACCCTTTTTTTAACCGCCAAACTTTCTGGCGTTTGTAGGCTGATTCAAACGCCATCGACGCTGGCGTTTCTCCACAAACATAAACGCCAAGATCAGTGGCGGTTCAATTAAAGGATTAGTAAACCGTGGAAGCTAAAGTATCACAGAACAATGTGATAGCCCAGCGGTAGAGGATCTTTTCCCAAAGGGTTGGTCGCAGGTTTGAACCCAGTGAAGCCCTTCTTTTTTAGCTATTTATATGTTACAGTAGTATTAGAGGAAAAATAAAATTATTAGACGGGAAAATAAAATGACGAATTAACAGCGCATTATTTGTTTAGCTATTTATCTACGGGTACTAGACAGAAATTAATCTCGAAAATAGATAGCTAAAAAACATGCGTCGTAGTCGAAAAAATAAAATTGGATGGCTGCAAATGTGAACGATAGCGAAGCATTTTTTTTTAGCTATTTATATGTTACAACGACATTCGAGAAAATTAAAATTATTAAAGGGGAAAATAAAATTACAAATTAACAGTTTTTCCTACGGGTACTAGACGAAAAAATAATATCGAAAATAGATAGCTAAAAAACACTCGCCATAGTCGAAAAAATAAAATTCGATGGTTGCAAATTCGAACGCCAAAAAATCATTTTTTAAGCTATTTATATGTTACAACGGCATTAGAAGAAAAATAAAATTATTTGACGGGAAAATAAAATTGCGGATTAATAACGCATGATTTTTTTAGCTATTTATGCTATCGGCGCTAGACGGGAAAAAATAATCCTGAAAATAGATATCTAAAAAACATGAGCCGTAGTCGAAAAAATAAAAACATAGCTAAAAAATATGCGTCGTAGGCGGAAATGTTAGACGGAAAAATAAAATTGCGGATTAACAACACATGATTTATTCAGCAATTTATGCTACGTGCATTAGACCGAAAACAATAATCTCGAAAGTAGATAGCTAAAAAACAGGCATCATAGTAGGGAAAATAAAAGAACATGCGTACTAGGCGGAAATGGTGGAAATTAGAACCCAGCAAAGCTTTTGTTTTTAGATATTTATGCTATGACGACACTAGACAGAAAAATAAAATTCGAAAATAAAATTTCGGATTAACAACGCATGATTTTTTAACTATTTATTATGCTACGGGCATCACATGGAAAAAATGAAAATAATCTCACAAATAAATAGCTTATGCTACAGGCATCACATGGAAAAAAATAAAAAACTGCGTTCTAGGGGTTTGAAGTCGCAACCATCCGTAGTACAGAGGAACACGACCACTAAGCTAAGGTCTCAAATGTATGATCTATGCTTCCATTCTTTATTAATCTTTTGGGTGAAATGCCAGTGGATCTGGCGGTTAAGTCTTCGGTGAAACGCCGGAGGCAATGACGTTGGAGTTGGCCTTCAAACGCACGCCGGAGGCAATGACGTTGGAGTTGGCCTTTAAACGCCAGAATGTTTGGCGTTTTTAAAAAGGGTCAGATTGTGCTAAACTTTTAAATATGGTTTATTTATGGTTAAAGTTTGGTCCTAGGGTCAATTCTGTTGATCCGGCCGGATATATAGAGCTAGTTGTGTTTTTTTTTTTGTTTCCTTTTTTTTTTTAGCTGTGTGAGTAGCTATTTATAGATGTGATGTATTTTGTTTGTTTGTTCCGCCCTAGCTTGTGATGGCCTACAATCTCAATCCATACACTTTGATAGCATTAGTGTTCAAAGACGTGAGTTAAAGATGGTGAAAATCATTCGGACATTAATTACATTTTGATACGGAGAGGGTATCTAAACACACAACAGGGCTTTTAGAACGTAAAATTATGGGCGCGCTTGGTAGCCCACGGCCTCCTCAACCAGACCCGCGGCATGCAAAAAACGGCCGTTTGGTAGCCTGGGCCAGTCCGTGTTCCTGCATGCTCACAAAACTTAAAGCACGCTGGGCCTAGCTGAGCAGGAACGGTCGATTCGGCCGTTTTTCCAGGGCCAGGCTCTGGAGAGCCACACGTGCAGGCGGCGTCGCACGCGTTGGGAAGCGCGGGAGACGGGACGTTTCGGCATAACTCCAAACTCCCCTCACCGCCCAACCCCATTTGCTCCACCGCTTATCACCGCCGCACTGCCGAACGGGATGGCGAGTCCTCGTCCACCGCCACGCCCCCCCCCCCCCCCCCCCCCCCCCCCGGCGACGAAACCGCACTCCCGGTGGGTGGCCGACATCCTGGCCAAGGACATCTCCTCGTCCGAGCTAAGCCACATCTTCAACTCCCCTTCACCCAGCTGTAGCCGTCGACCCTCGTCGGCGTCGGCTACGGCGAACCTCGTCCGGTAAGAACATTTTCCCGGATTTGGTTAGGGTTTCATGTGTCGAGTCTTGATTAGCAAGCTGTAGTCTAGGATTAGCGTAGTAGATGTTTGATTCACATGTAAAAGTGTCATAGTTCCTCCGATCTGTAGTTTAGATTCTCATGCACAGCTTGATTTGGGTTTTTTTTGCTTCTTCAATCTTTCTCAATGCACTTCTTATTTGGGGTTATATTTCTCCAAATGCACATATCCAGTGCCTACATGCACTGCTTGATTTGGGGTCCAATTTTCCCCAAATGCACATATGCAGTGCATTTGGGAACTTCTTGATTTGGGGTTATTTTTCCCCAACTGCACATCTCGATTGCCTCCATGCACGCCTTGATTTGGGTTATATTTTCCTGCAGTGCTTGTTCATTGTTATGCTAGTTCGCCGTCCGTTGCTAACAAACGTCATCCTTTGATGACAAGGTACCCAAGGCCGAGCAAGACATCCCCGGCGTGCCTCCTGGGTTTGAGCCACTGGTGCCCAAGCCCGGGATCATCCCGTTCAACAGCAGGCTTCAGAAGCCCCTGGTGCGTGGGAGAGAGGAGGAGGCTTTGGAGCTCTTGAGGATGATGAACGGGAAGAGGCCGAAGATCGGCCACATGCCAAGACCTCTCCTGACGCGGCGCTTCTACACGCAGCTGGATCGGGGTGACCCGCACATGCTCGTCATCCCCAGGTCCTTCCATGCTACGTTGAAGGCGTGGCTATCGATCCCCCTTCCCCTGTGCATTCCTATCGACGCATGCAAGTTCTGCGACGAGCATGTTCAGTTTAGCGACTACAAGAACACCGATGAGATTGTCCTAGGGAGGCACTGGCCAGAGGTCCTCTACCGCTACGATCTGAAGCAGGACGACGTCGTAGTCTTCAAGCTCTCACGGCAACAAGCCTCAAGATCGACATCTACAAGAGCATGGACTCGACTGCTAGGGGGTACGCTTGTCCTGACCACGGCTAGTACCACCGTGGTAAGTGTTCAGTAGAGCTGCTGCATTTTGCTCAGGGGCATGGGATGCCCCTGTTTAGTGTTCATCAGGGGCATGGGATGCCCCTGCTTAGAGTTCATCAGGGGCATGGGATGCCCCTACTAGATGTTGACCGGGCTAAGAATGCCCTAAACTTGTTTTGATCAGGGTGTTTACCTTCCCCTGATGTGATGTTATGTATTTAAGTACTTCTCTAGCTTATGATCCCATATGGTTAGTTATGATCATGTGTGTTCCTGATTGTGTGCATGTGTGTTAGGAGTTGGTAACATCACCATGTTTGAAAGTATTCACAACATATCTAAACCAGGAGGCAACCAAACATGTGTGTTTTGCATGCAAACATCGCGAACTCATGTTTGTAGGCAACCACACATGTGTGTTTTGCATGCTGATGACGTGGATCACACATTCGCTGGGGAACCCCAAGAGGAAGGTATGATGCAGTACAGAAGCATTTTTCCCTTGATTACAAAACCAAGGTTATCGAATCCAGTAGGACTTGGAGAAGACTTAGCAAGGTGTCAACGGCGCCGTTTACAACAATTGACGTGGACCTGCACACAATCACAAACAAACTACTTTGCCCCAACGAAATAAAGAGGTTGTCAATCTCTCCGGCTTGCTGAACACAAAGAATTAAATGTGTAGATGTAAAATATGATGAGAGTGAATTATGACCAGCGAGCAAATGATGATGAAAAGCTATTAAAACGGTTGTAAACAATGTAGGAAAATAGGACCGGGATCCACAGTTCACTAGTGGTGTCTCTCCAGAAGATAGGTAAACAAATTACAGCATGGCAATTGACAGAATTGTCGGCACACAACAAGACTATCATAAAACAATATAGTTCACCGTTTCATCTAATATGGGCATTACGTCAAAATACATAGACCGTTATCCAACTGCATCTATAAGTAATAATCCACTCCAGGATCGCTATCCAGCATGTCACCCAAAAGTATTAAGTTGCAAGCAACAGATCATTGCAATAAGCAAAGTGCATAATGTAAGCAATGTAAACAACACAAGGAAATCACACCGTTGTTTTCTCCCTAGTGGCAACATCACATCTTTTGTCTTAATACTTTCCGTCAACCCGAGCTCAAACAAGAGAGGCATGAACCCAATATCTAGCATAAATACTCCCTCATACAACACTAATAATTACTTCGGGGAGCATGCAAGATCCACTAGCATCGGAGAGCATGCACGATCATAGATAAAACACAACACATAGATAAACAAAAGTAATGACTTCCACAATTCATCGGATCCATGCAAACACAATCATGTAGCAGTTACAGATAATATGATCTTGATCATGATAGGGAGCTCACAAGATCTAAGCAATGGAGTACAAGGAGGAGAGACAACCATCTAGCTACTGCTATGGACCCGTAGTCCCGTGGTGGACTACTCACGCATCACTCCGGAGACATGCATGGTGGTGTAGATGGCTCCGGTGTCGATTCCCCTCTCCGACAGGGTGCCGGGAAGAGCTGCAGAACCCTCCTGAACTAGGGTTGGAGATGGCGGCGGCCACAGACGTCTTCTGGAAAATATGATCGGGTCTTTAGGGTTTTCGGGACGAAGACCAATTTATAGGCGAAGAGGCGACTCGAGGCGACGAAGGAGGGCACCAGGTGGGCCCCAGGCGCGGCCCAGGGTGGTGCCGCGCCTGGAGGTTGTCTGGAGACTGGGAGTGATGGCATGGATCACATGTTCGCTGGGAGATCCCAAGAGGAAGGTATGATGCAGCAAAGCAGCAATTTTCCGTTGATTACAAAACCAAGGTTGTCAGATCCAGTAGGACTTGGAGAAGGCTTAGCAAGGTGTCAATCTACTGTGGCACTTATAGATCAACGCGGGCCTGCACACAATCACAAACAAGTACTTTGCCCCAACGAAAACAAAGAGGTTGTCAATCTCTCCGGCTTGCCGAACACAAAGAATTAATTGTGCAAGTGTAAAATATGAAGAGAGTGAAATATGACCAGCAAGTAAATGATGATGAAAAACTATTAAAACGGTTGTAAGCAATGTAGGAAAATAGGACCGGGATACATAGTTCACTAGAGGTGTCTCTCCAAAAGATATACATGATGGGTAAACAAATTACAGCATGGCAATTGATAGAATTGTGGGCGCATAGCAATGCTATCATAAAACAATATAGTTCACCGTTTCATCTAATATGGGCATTACGTCAAAATACATAGACCGTTTTCCAACTGCATCTATGACTAATAATCCACCCTGGGATCGCTATCCAGCATGTCACCCAGAAGTATTAAGTTGCAAGCAACAGATCATTGCAATAAGCAAAGTGCACAATGTAAGCAATGTAAATAATACAAGGAAATCACACCGTTGTTTTCTCCCTAGTGGCAACAGCACATCTCTAGCGTTAACCGTTCCTGTCACCGAACTCAGACAAGAGAGGCATGAACCCACTATCTAGCATAAATACTCCCTCATACAACACTAATAATTACTTCGCCAAAGCATCCACTAGCATCGGAGAGCATGCAAGATCATAGATAAAACATAACACAAAGATGAACAAAAGTAATGACTTCCACAATTCATCGGATCCATGCAAACACAATCACGTAGCAGTTACAAATAATACGATCTTGATCATGATAGGTAGCTCACAAGATCTAAACAATAGAGTACAAGGAGGAGAGACAACCATCTAACTACTGCTATGGACCCGTAGTCCCGTGGTGGACTACTCACGCATCACTCCGGAGGCATGCATGGTGGTGTAGATGCCTCCGGTGTCGATTCCCCTCTCCGGCAGGGTGCCGGGAAGAGCTGCAGAACCCTCCCGAACTAGGGTTGGAGATGGCGGCGGCCTCGGACGTCTTCTGGAAATATGATCGGGCTCTCCTCGATTTTAGGTCAGGAGTGAATTTATAGGCGAAGAGGCGGCACAAGGAGGCGAGGGAGGTGCCTAGGTGTGCCCCAGCCACGGCCTTCCCCTCAGGGACGGATCCACTATGGGTCAAGGGTGTACAAATGTACACCCAAATTTTCTACAAAAATTCATATATATATATAGTGTATATTGGACATATATATATATCATTAGTGCTAGTTTTCAGCATGTATATGTCGCGTTTTCTCATCCAAATCGAGCTCAAACCTCGAATTAGCAAATAGCAAGGACAGCAAAGAGCCATTTTCAGTTTTTCACTTTGTTTTGTGTTGGTCAAAATTTAAATGCCCGGAGTTTTTTACTTTCTGTTTGTGTTGGTCGAAATTTGAACACCCAATTTTTTTTTCTGGATCCGTCCCTGCTGCCCCTGGGCCGTGCCTGGGTGGCACCTGGAGGTTGGGTGCCTCCATTCTGGCCGTCCTTCGAGTTCCGTCTTCATTTCATATTGAAAATAATTCCCGTAAATTATCAGCGCAATCTGAGTAACTTTCCAGAACAACTTTTCTGAAACAAAAAGACAGCAGAAAACAAGAACTGACATTGGGCATCTTATTAATAGGTTAGTTCCATAAATCATGCCTAAATGATATAAAAACATTATAAAAACATGTGGCACTGATATATAATCAAGCATGGAACATAAAAAATTATAGATACGTCGGAGACGTATCAGGGAGCCTCCCCTCCGGGCGTCCTTCGGATTCCGCCTTTGTTTCAACTTGGAAATAAATCACGTAAATTTTTAGCGCGTTCCGAGAAACTTCACAGAACAACTTTTATGAAACAAAAAGACATCAGAAAACAGGAACTGGCACTGGGCATCTTTTTAATAGGTTAGTTCCATAAATCAGGCCAAAATGATATAAAAACATTATAAAAACATATGGCACTTATATATAATTAAGCATGGAACATGAAAAATTATAGATACGTCGGAGACGTATCACATGCAAACAGCCAAAACTCATGTTTGTAGACAACCAAACACAAAAATGCAAAATAAATAGGAAAAAAGAAAAACGGTATGCAGGCAGCCAAACGGGCTGCAGAACATGGCTCTGGCCACGTTTCCGTTGGGCTAGGCCCGCCAGGGCCACGGAGACGAGAAGGCCAAAATTGGCCCGAGCAACCAAACGCGCCCTATGTGACAAGCGAAAACAAGTTTAGTTACCATTCTACTTCTTTTTCTGGTGAGTCCAAGTTTTACGGGAGTCTACGTGACTACATTTTCATATTTCATTTTGTGTAGCTATTTTTATTTCGTAAACTGGCTTACTGAAAGAACAAACAATGCCCGGATGTCGCCTAGAGGGGGGGGGGGTGAATAGGCAATTAAAACTTTTTCTAATTAGGGGCTTGATAATTGCGGAATAAAACTATGTGTTTAAATTAACAAGCCAACAACCTAATATTCTAGGTTCACCTATGTGCACCAACAACTTATGCTAAGCAATTCAAGCAACAAGGTGATAGCAAGATAAGAACTTCAAGCACGAAGGCTATCACAAAGTAAATTGCATAAGTAAAAGCTCGGGTATAGAAATAACCGAGGCACGCGGAGACGAGGATGTATTCCCGAGTTCCTCCTTGTTAAGGGAGTACGTCTCGTTGGAGGGGTGTGAGCTCGCCACAAGAGGCCTACTCAAGATGCCACAAAGGCCTCACCCTATTCTCCGATAAACCTCACCCAAGGGATTGGTTCACCTTCCACTATCGGAATCCTTCAAGGCGGATTCCGGAGCCCTTTACAACTCTTCTTGGGTCACACACCCACAACTCAATTGGGGGCTCCCAAACTCATGCCGAAGCTTCACAACTCGAAGTCTTCGCGGCACCTCCAACCGTCTAGGGTACACAATGCACCCAAGAGGCAACAAGCTCTTGGGAACACAATGCACCCAAGAGTAACAAGCTTCTCAACCTTCAACTTCACGTATCACCGTGGAGAGAGCAACCCGATGCAACAAATGCAAAAAGGGCAAGAGCACACAAAGTGCTCAAAACCTTCACTCCCAAATTCCAACCAAAGCAAGTAATGCTATGGAGGGAATAAGAGAGGAAGAACAAAGGGGATGAACACAAAGCAACCCCAAATCTTAGAGGAGAATTTGATTGGTGGAATGGTAGATCTAGATCTCCTCTCTTGAAACCCTAAATTTGGGCAAGAATCATTGGAGGGGAAGAGAGGAATCAAGCTCACAAGGATTAGAGCAAAGGCGAAGAGCAAGAACAGGTGAGCAAGGTCAGCAACTCGTTTTTGGGTGGGAAGGAGGCTTTTTATAGCCTCCCCCAAAAACTAGCCGTTGGAGCCTGTCCAGGTCGGAGACTCCGGAGTAAGTGACCGGAGACTCCGGCCTGCTGGGTCATCGAGGAGGCCGGAGATTCCGGTCCTTGGGGTCGGAGACTCCGGCCAGGCCGGAGACTCCGGGCACCCTCCGGGGTAGCTCCGGACCCCTATCCAGAGGCGCACCACACAGATGCAAAGAGCCGAGAAAAATGAGGGCCGGAGATTCCGGGTCCTCGGACCGGAGACTCCGGTGGGCCGGAGACTCCGGTCCTGCTCCGGGGGAACTCCGGACCCCTATGCAGTACCGCACCACAGTAGACACAAACAGCTGCGAAAAAGATATTATAAAATCATAGTTCAACAAGATATTATAAAATAAAATGGAGAAGTTTAAAAACTCTTTTTCGCAAACCGGAAATGCCACATCTTTTGCAATTGAAGTCCGAATAGAGTAAAACCAATTTTGTTGGAAAGAGGACGACAAAGGCAACCTTTGTCAAAAAGGCAAACAAGCAATGGAGATTTTGCAAAGAGATGGAAGAAATACATCTTCCGCACGGATGAACCGGCAAACTCTCCAATACCGAAAAACACAAAAGAAGACGCAAATGCAAACCGTTTTCGGTGACCTTGGCTTTGTCATGACAAGCATGACAAGCACCAAGACCACACCACTATAAGATCCAAATAAGAACCAATAAAGATGATTGCATGGATGCAAAGGTTTGAGCTCTCCATGAACGATACGATCACGATACTCGGTCGAGAGCCCCTCTTGATAGTACGGCTATCTATCCTATAACCCGGTCTCTCAACTAACATCATGAGACCGGTGAAATAAAAGCCCTATCAAGATCATACCTTTGCCTTGCGCATAAATCCACTTGAGTTCGATGAGGACGATCTTCATCTCCTCAAGACGAACCACCTTTCTTGATTGCGCCTTGCTTGGTGAAGATTCACATGACGCTCCCCCATACACCAAGATGGGGAGAGCACTCTTCGGCATATCTTCACTTGAACTTGAGAGTTGATCAACCCGCACAAAGCCTTGATCAACCCAAAACTTTTCTTCCCTTGAGCTTGACTCCAACAAATGGAGATAAGCAAAGCGGTCTCTCAACTAACATCATGAGACCGGTGAAATAAAATCCCTATCAAGATCTGTAGCGGACCTGCACTTAAAAATTGGCAAGATCCCTGTGTATAGTGCTAGTCCCTGGATCGAATCGCTAGCACACACAGTTTATGATGAATACCTTAACATTGTATCAATTTATTACACGAATGATCCAGAATTTACAAGTATCCATTACAACTTGCATAGCTCTAGGCTAGCATTTTACTAAGATCAGCTGTCGTGGGGCTACCTTTCGGGTCCCCCACGGTGGTGGTACCTGGGTCACGCCAATGAAGGCCCAGCGAAGCCCAAGAAGGACACCGTGTGGCACAAGTAGTCGACTTAGGTCGGTGATGCTTTCCTTATCTTGTACGTGCAATCCGCACCGTCCACCCGAGACCCGGCCTGTAGTATAAAGGCCGGGAGGGTGCGCCGTCTAGGGCATCGAATCATTGAACATCGCATTGTAGCCACCAATCGATAATTCCAGACAAGCAGGAGTAGGTCTTTACCTCAACTCGAGGGGCCGAACCTGGGTAAAATCGCCCCCTGTTAGCCGTCGTGTTCACCAGCCTGATCTCTCTCTTTCTCCTTCAATCAACCCGGGGTATTCGACCTAGGGATTTGCCGAGTCACAAGCTCGTCAATTGGCGCCGTCTGTGGGAAAGAACAGATCGCTGGAGTCGTGATCATGCCGGCCTCACCCGCAACCAACAACACCATCAGCGCGAGGGAGTCGATCTACACCGGCTTCCTCGAGTACGTCGAGCACTCGCCGGCGGATCTTTCGGCTTACGCCGGATTCCAACAGAGCACGTGGATTACCTTTGGTAGTCTGCGTTATCTGGTGGACAGTCGCGGAACCCTCCGCCCTACGCAGGCCGCCCTGCGCTCAATGGAGGCGCCTGCATCCATGGCGGCTGCACTGATCGCAACCTCACCCGCCGTGAAGATTACGGAGATCGCATCTACATCGCCATCTGCGTCTACATCAACTGCGCCGACCATGGCTTCACCGGTCGCGAAGATCGCATCTGCCGCGGTCAAGGCGACTGCGTCTACTTCGACTACATCAACTTCGACTGCGGCGATCGCATCTGCGGTTGCCAAGAAAAACGCATCTGCTGCGGCCACGGGGCGAGTCAAGTCTACTCCGACCTACCTGTTCGGGCGCCAGCCAAGATCCGCACCAGCTTCGATTGCGCCGATCGCATCTACGCGTCGCGCAGCCGCCAGTAGCAGCGACCGTGGTACCCACCACGTTGCTGTGATCTTCGACAACGAGTACAGCTCAGATGAAGGAAGCACGACAGGGAGCATCAGCCCCACTCGACGGGTCTACCCCGCGCAAGTCTACATGGCCGGTCCATCAGCACCCGTGTACCCCATGGAAGTCACCCTGCAAGACAAGGTGACGAAACTTACCATCACCCGGGAGCTGGCGATTAGGGCACAGAAGCACGTGGACGATGGCACGTTCCCTGCCCCGGAAGATCCACAGGAAGATCGACAGGCGGTCCAGTACTTGCTCTGGAAGGAAGCCGAACGAATCAAACAGGATAAAGCCGAGTTGGCCCGGCGCAAGGAGCTAGCCGACGAGTCGAGTGCCAGGAGGGCAGCGCTCTCGTTCATGTCTGGATCAGAAGAAGTCAATCAAGAAGGAAGGCACAGAACTCGCATGCCGCGGGTGCACGAGGCCGATCGCATCCACCTCACCCGCAACTTGGAGTCATCTTTCTTGGAAGACGAGGACGGAATACCCATCCCCAGAACACCCGCCTCTGCGCTTATGGGAGTCGAGACCTATTTGCGGGTCATGCAGCCGCCGGAAGGAAGCGCCAACGCCCGCGTACACAGGCAGCAGATCCAAGCCTTGAGGCAAGTCGAGGAAGCCTTGTCAAGGGGAGAACCAGTCGAAGGGATGTACGAGGAACGAGGACGTCGTGACCGTGGAGTCGCACCAGCGGCAGATCGGGAACCGATTCGACTGCGACAACTGCAGCCCGGCGAGGATGGCCGCAACGTCGTCACACAGAGAAGGATAGACCGTGCCCGTCGACTGCGAGAAGCAGGACTACTCGACGATGATGAAGACCACGAGCCACGTGGAGCCCCGTGTTTCAGTATAAATATTCGCGACACGAAGATGCCCAAAGGCTTCAAGCTGACGGCGGAGACACAAAAGTACGACGGAAAGCAGCACCCGCAGGATTGGCTGGACGACTACCTCATCGCATGCAGCTGCCAAGGTGGTAATTCGACTACCGCCATGCAGTACATCCAGCTGATGCTCACGGGGTCCGCCCGCGGGTGGCTCAACACGCAGCCGAAGGATGCCTTCAGGACTTGGGAGGAATTCAGGACTGCATTCATAAAAGGTTTCCTGGGAACTTACGCCAGGCCAACCACCCTCATCGAGCTCCAAGCTTGCAAACAGGGCCATGAGGAGCGACTCCGTTCGTACATCCAACGGTGGACCCTGCTCCGCAACACCATGGATGGAGCCACCTCAGAGGACAGAGTCATGGATGCATTCATCTACGGCCTCACCCGCCGCGACCTTCGCGAAGAACTTGGTAGGCTCAGGCCGAAGAATATGATAGACCTTATGCAGATCGCCAACCAATGGGCAGATGGAGAAGACTCCGTCCGCGACTCAATGCCAGATCCCCAACCCAGCAACTGGCGAGAGGGTCGACTGAAAAAGAAACCACGCTTTATCGGCCACGACTCAATAGAGTTAGTAGCGGCGGGATTCGAAACCCCCCGTGAGAATGATAGAGGATATAGCCAAGGCGGTGGCAATGATAGAGGATATAGCCAAGGCGGTGGCAATGATAGAGGATATAGCCAAGGCGGTGGCAATGATAGAGGATACAACCAAGGTGGTGGCAGCGGCTACCGCGGAGATGGAAGTCGCAAGCGCGAGTGGCGCAGACGCATACTCACGGATGAGGAAGAGCTAGAGCAACCCTGCAGGCACCATATGTTCAAGGACCCGGAAACAGGCAAGTGGGGATCCCGACACCTGTTGAAGGACTGCAAGAAGGCGCAACGGCTGGCCAGGGCCTTCACGCGCGTACTTGCTACGGACGGGCAGCAGGTTCATCAAGCATCACCCGCGGGACAACCAGTCGCGGGACAGCTGGCAATCAACGCACCACCAGCTCCGTCACTCGCCAACCCAGCGCAAGCAGCACTGGCTTACTACCCGCCGCAACAACCGCAGCAGCCGCAACAGCAGCAGCAACCGCAGCAACAGGACCCTGCCAACGTGTTCCCAGCACCACGAGGGCAGATGAACATGATACAGAAGGGGCGTCCTTCCAACAGGACCCAGAAGCTCATTACTCGCCAAGTCTTTCAGGCAATCACCAATCCACCCGCAGTACCCGAGTACCTGAGAGGATCAGAGACAGACATCACCTTCTCCAGGGCTGATCACCCGCCGGCAATACCACGGCCCGGGCACGCCGCTCTAGTAGTCGAAGCTCAGATCGGGGAGTACACCTTGAAAAAGGTGTTCATGGATGGAGGCAGCGGAATCAACATTCTTTTCGCTGACACCCTCAGGCGCATGAACAGGTCAACTTCCAACCTGACGCCGTCATCTAATACCTTTCACGGTATAGTACCAGGGCAAGCAGTTACGCCCATGGGAGTAATCACACTCGACGTGATCTTCGGCACACCCGACAACTTCCGGAGGGAGGCAATCGACTTCGAGGTGGTCGACTGGAAATCACAGTACCACGCCATCCTCGGGCGTCCAACTTTTGCAAGGTTCATGGCGATACCCCACTACGCCTACCTCATGCTCAAGATGCCTGGACCCAAGGGTGTCATCACGGTGAGAGGCGACTTCGACCGGTCCGACAGCTGCGACCGCGAGTTCAACAGGATCTCTGAGTTCTTTGGGATGGACGATCACCTGGAGATGCTGGCAGTCGACAACGACAAGACCCTCTTCCCCCCAAAGAAGAAATCATCCAAGGACTCGGCGTTCAACACCAGCGACGATACCAGGGCCCACCAGGTACACCCGACAGATGCTGACAAGGTGGTTCGGGTGTCATCAAGCTTGACCAGCGCATAGGAAAGCGCGCTCGTCGAGTTCCTGCGCGAAAACTGGAAGATATTCGCCTGGCAACCTTCTGATATGCCAGGCATACCAAGAGAACTCGCCGAGCACCGATTACACGTTCACAAGGACGCCAGACCTGTCAAGCAAACCATGAGGCGCTTTTCGGGTCCAAAGAGAGACGCGATCAGTTTGGAGATCGACCGGCTGCTCCATGCCGGTTTTATTAAAGAAATCAAGAAGTCAGAGTGGGTAGCAAACCCAGTACTGGTGGAAAAGAAGAAGACGAAGAAACTCCGCATGTGCGTCGACTTCACCGCCATCAACAAATGTTGCCCCAAGGATCACTTTCCGCTCCCGCGGATTGATCAGATCGTCGACTCGACTGCGGGCTGCGCACGCCTGTCCTTCCTGGATGCCTACTCAGGCTACCAGCAGATCAAGATGGCAGTCGAAGACCAAGAGAAGACGGCGTTTATCACACCACACGGTGTGTTCTGCTACACCATGATGCCCTTCGGGTTGAAAAACGCTGGGGCCACGTACCAGCGTACAATGCAAGCCTGCCTGAAGGAGCTTATCGGGAAGGTGGTCCAAGTCTACGTCGACGATATCGTCATCACCACCCGCAAAGAGGACACCCTCATCGACGACCTCCGCAAGGTCTTCGAGGCACTCGACAAGTACCAGATCAAGCTGAACCCAGACAAGTGCGTTTTCGGCGTCCCAGCCGGAGAGCTACTGGGGTACCTTGTCTCTGCGAGAGGAATCGAAGCAAATCCAGAAAAGGTGCAAAATATACTCGACATGCCTGCACCAACAAAACTCCATGACGTACAAAGTCTAGCCGGCAGAGTCGCAGCACTCAGTCGATTCATAAGTAAGCTGGGAGAAAAGGCCCTGCCCTTCTACCAGCTGATGAAAAAGGCGGACAAATTCGAGTGGACGGAGGAAGCACAGGATGCCTTTGACAGGCTGAAGAAGACCCTGACAACCCCTCCAGTACTGGTAGCACCCCAGGAGAATGAACCACTGTACCTTTACGTGGCAGCCACGAACAGAGTGGTCAGTACCGTTCTCGTAGTCGAACGGGAGGAAGAAGGAAGGGCTCATCCCGTCCAACGGCCCGTGTATTACCTCAGCGAGGTATTAACAGAGTCAAAGCAGAGGTACCCGCACTACCAGAAGCTGGCATACGCCGTCTTCATGACGTCAAGGAAGGTGGTACACTACTTCTCCGAGCACCCGATAACGGTGGTAAGCTCCTCCGCCCTATCAGACATCCTCACTAATCCATCCGCGACAGGGCGAGTCGCCAAGTGGGTCGTCGAGTTAGGGCCATGGGGGCTGAAGTACGTGCACCCGAAGGCAATCAAGGCTCAGGTCCTCCCGGAGTTCACCACAGAGTGGATAGAAGCGCAGCTACCAGACGAGCCTGATTTATCGACTGCATGGACCATGTACTTCGATGGATCCAAGAAATTCAAGTCAGCCGGAGCGGGAGTCGTGCTCATATCACCCAAAGGCGATAAGCTTAAGTACGTGCTGCAGATGAAATTTCCAACACCCTCCAACAACGAGGCGGAGTACGAGGCACTGATCCACGGCATGCGGATGGCCAAGAACTGCGGCGCCACTCGCCTCATGATCTATGGCGACTCCTACCTGGTGGTGCAGCAAACAATGAAGCAATGCGACGCCATCGCTGACAACATGATAGCATACAGGGAGCTGTACAACCAGCTGGAAGGCCAATTCGACGGCTGCGAACTGCGACACATTGGCCGCGAAAGCAATGAAGAAGCCGACATCCTCGCCAACCTCGGCTCAGATCGAGCTCCGGTTCCACCCGGAGTCTTCCTCGAGTGCATCACGCAGCGCTCTATCAGGGTCCGGCCCCCGCCAGAACCCCCTGCATCGACAACAACTACCGCCAACCCGCAAAGCACGGAGAAGGAGCCCATGGAGATCATGCTGGTCGAACCCACATGGACAAGCCCGTATCTGGCCTACATGCTGCATCAGCGGCTGCCAGAGAACCCAGTCGAAGCAAGGCGCATTGTCCGCCGCTCGAAGGGCTTCACCATCATCAAGGGCGAGCTTTACAAGCGAAGCATCTCAGGCGTACTCCAAAGGTGCATTGATCCATCTGACGGCCAAGCTATTCTACTCGACATCCACGCCGGAATCTGCGGGCATCATGCAAGCAGTCGAGCACTGGTTGCCAAGGCCTTGCGAGCAGGGTTCTACTGGCCCACTGCAATGCAAGACGCAGTCGAGCTCGTAAAAAGGTGCGTCGGCTGCCAAGAGTTCGCCAACAAACCTCACGCACCTGCATCAGCATTGAAAACCATCCCACTTGCATGGCCGTTCGCGCAGTGGGGACTCGACATGGTAGGTCCCTTCAAGAAGTCCTCCCCGGGTGGGCACACGCACCTCCTGGTGGCAGTCGATAAATTCACGAAGTGGATCGAGGCGGTGCCAATCACAAGTTCAACCGCAACTTCAGCAGTCAACTTCATCAGGTCCATCATCTTCAGATTTGGCGTGCCCCACGGTATCATCACCGACAACGGCACGAACTTTACAGCCGAGGAGTTCAGAGATTTCTGCGAGGAACAAGGCATCAAGCTCAGCTACGCATCCGTCTCACACCCGCAGTCTAACGGACAAGTCGAAAGGGCCAACGGCCTAGTCAGCAAAGGGATAAAGAAGCGTCTGCGAGTGCCGTTGAAACGAGCTGCAGGAGCCTGGGTAGAGGAACTTCCAAGCGTGCTATGGAGCCTACGCACCACGCCGAACAGATCCACCCAATACACACCGTTCTTTATGGTGTACGGCGCAGAAGCAGTCTTACCCTGTGACATTAAGTTTGACGCTCCACGGGTCGTGGCCTACGACGAGTCCGACGCAGAAGAGGCACTAGAAGATGACATGGACACTCTAGATGAAGCACGCGACATCGCCCTCAGCCGCACAGCAGTGTACCAGCAGGACCTGCGCAACTACCACGGGCGACGACTGCGACCCAGAGCTTTTGTCCCAGGCGACCTGGTCCTTCGACTCAAGCAGAAGAAAGTGCACAAGCTCGCCTCCCCATGGGAAGGCCCGTACATTGTGACAGAAGCAATCGGCAATGGAGCATATCGCCTGAAGGACCAAGCCACAGGAACAGTTTGCAGTAACCCGTGGAACGTGGCACAGCTACGCCGCTTCTACGCCTGATGTACCCTACACTGTAAACTCAAAGTAGCAGCAGGTTTCTTACGCACTCTTTCCCTCGCCAGGGTACCTAAGGGGACTGGAAGGGTTTTAATGAGGCGGCCTGTTTGCGAGAATAAATAAAGATGATTAAATAAATTTTGTGTCACCCTCTCCTTTGTAGCCTAGGCCGCCACTCGAATCACTCGGGGGCTGCGCCTAACAGGCATCACCCAAAAATCCTCGGCCGCCACTCGACGCACTCGGGGGCTTGCGCTGTACAGGTCTAAAGTTAGCCTAGGTCGCCACTCGAATCACTCGGGGGCTGCGCCTAACAGGCATCACCCAAAAATCCTCGGCCGCCACTCGACGCACTCGGGGGCTTGCGCTGTACAGGTCTAAAGTTAGCCTAGGCCGCCACTCGAATCACTCGGGGGCTGCGCCTAACAGGCATCACCCAAAAATCCTCGGCCGCCACTCGACGCACTCGGGGGCTTGCGCTGTACAGGTCTAAAGCTAGCCTAGGCCGCCACCCGAATCACTCGGGGGCTGCGCCTAACAGGCATCACCCAAAAATCTTCGGCCACCACCCGACGCACTCGGGGGCTCGCGCCGTACAAGTCCTACTTGAAAACCTAGGCTGCCACCCGACGCACTCGGGGGCTGCGCCGCACAGGTCTAACTCGAAAGCCTAGGCCATCACCCGACGCACTCGGGGGCTGCGCTGTCAAGGCCTAAGACATAACGTTCAGTTCGCACTCTTGCTCACCAAGGACGCCACCCGACACACTCGGGGGCTGCTCCACACGGGTTATGAGTTCACGACACAACGTTTTCATATACTTAGGGATTAACCCCGTATCAGCATATTTACATGCATACATATATTTATGTTACAAGCTGACATTCTACACTAAAGGCTTTTTCACATCCTCAGTCAGCAGCTTCCTCCTTCGGCTCGTCCAAGGGACCGACGAGTTCTTCAGTACGGTGCATGACCTGCTCCATCGCACGACGCGCCGCAGCGTAAGACTCCGCATAGTCTGAATCCCTTGGCAGGCCGCCAAGGATGTCAAGCAGAGGAACATGGCTTCGATGCATTCGCACGTACGCGAATGCTACATTTGCCCCAGCGACAAGCTGACCGAAGACAATCTCCTTCAACGCCGTAGCACGGCGGAATTTCCCCAACAAAGCGGGCAACCCAGTCGGCTGCTCGTCGAGCGGGAAGAATACCCTGTTGATCTGCGCAAGAGTCTTCCGACAACCCTCCAGGACAATGGCAGCCCGCCAGGTGCGATCCAGCATCCGAGCAAGTATGCGGCCCTCCTGCTTATGAACCCAGAATTGCCGGGCTTCGACTGAAGTGCCGGTGGCCTCACTATCCACGCGCTCGTTCACTCGAGCATCTTCGGCCCGCCAGTCGGAGTTCACAACTGCATCAACGAGGAAAATTCAGCATAGCACAAGCATAAATGTATAACAGGAGGCGGGCAGAATCCAACCTTGCAACTGACGACAGATGAGATCCGTCTGCTCAAGAATGAATCGCTCGCATGGATTGAACTCCCCACTCGAGCGCAATTTCAGACGCTCAAGATCAATGTTCGCTATCCGCAACTTCAACTCAAGTTCTCCAATTTTGCTCTTCATGAAGCCAAACACTCGCTGGTCGTTCGCGCTACGCGCGGGAGCTGGAGAAGTCGTACAACGCGAAGACGCAGGTGCAGCCGAAGAGGTGCCCTCATCCCAGTACGCACGGATATCTTCCGCGACTTCAGGAGGAGCACTTCCGTCAGGCTGTCAAAAGAACATCAGAGAGCACTATTTTCAACAGCAAGACTAGACAAAAGCACAGTCGCATGACAGAATCAGCATATCCATTGATTTCATCGAGTTTCATTACAAAAGACAAAAGAAGACCCCTACTACAACACTACATGGCAGAACCCGACGGCGTGCGGCCCTTTTTGGCGGCTGACTCCGCAAGCTTCCTCTCAAAGGTGTCAATCAGCCTTTTAGCTAATTGAGTCGCCTTGTCCTTGACACCGGCCAGGGATTTGGACTTTCCATCGGGCCTTCGAGGGAAGTCGCGCACAGCCGCCTCAAAGTCACCTGAGATCCCGTGACCGAGTAACAGACGGAAGGTGAGCTCGGAGCCGCGTACCGTCTGGGTGCGGGTGTAGTTGGCCATCACATTCGCCTCAGCAAATGGAGCCGCCAGCTTGTCAGCCTCCTTAGGCGCAGCCTGACCAGGGAAAACACCTTGATAGATGTTGGCCAGGGCGCTCGAGGACTTCTTCACAGCGTCCGCGGCGCACGCACAAACCCGGTTGCAGAGGTCGACTGCCGCCGACAAGGTGGTATTCGCGCTGGACGTCCCTTCAGGGGGAGCACCACCACCAACACCTACAATAGCGAATAGTAAGGTTGCCTGCAGGCAATAAAGGCAAAAGTAGGTTTTTACCAAACCGAGAAGTAGGCTTCTATCAGCCGAGAACTTACCGCCAAGGACTGTGGCAATGCTAATCAGGCGTTCGACCTGAACCTTTTCTGCCTCAGTTTGGGTCTCAAGCGACTTCTCCAGTTGCTGGACCCGCTTCGCCAAGCCTTGGTTGTCTTCTGCAGAACACCCGAGCAAAAGTTCAGAATTGCAGACAGTCGAAGAAAGTTCAAAAGACTCGACAAGGGATACTTACTCTTCGACTGCTCAAGCGCAGCACGAAGTTGACTAGCCTCCTGCTCCAGACGAATGAAGCGGGTGGCCGTTTCCATCTGCTGACGATAGACGGGCTGCGGAAAAAGAAGTATAAATCTGTACCCGACTATTCTAGTCACGCACATCTTCGGGGGCTACTCCCATCGGGAGCGCTGTTCGCGCACCCGATACAAAAATTTGCAAGATAAGAAAGAAGATACTTACATGCTGGGTCAGATCAGCATCCACGGCAGTCGCATCAGCAGGCACCATCCGGCCGGGTGGCCGTCGAAGGGTCCAGCACCGGAGGATCGTTCGCCTGTGGCGCCTCTTCAGTTGTACCAGTCGCATGCTCCGGGGCAGCAGACTGATGTTCCTCCTCACGAGGCGAAACATGGACATTACCACCTTGATGGCTGCTTACAAAAGATTCAGAAAACACCCAAGGAACAGAAAGAAGAAGCGAATCAGAAAGGTTCAGTTGCAGAAAGCTTACCTGTCAGCATCCTCACCATCGCTGCTCATGGAAGGAGTCGGCATCCTCCAAAACCCCGCGGGAGGCGCGGAGTCCAGCGGAGTCGCTATCAGCGGGTTCACCGGCTCCTTCGGCACTGAAGAAGATCCGCTAGAATCCTTCTCCTCCGCCGCCTCCTTCAAGGGAGACGTCGCCGCGGTGAAGTCGACGTTCTTCTGCTTACGCCGCTTCGCGGGTGGAGCCGTGTCCTCCTCTTCTTCCTCCTCCACTTCCTCACTACGCGAGTAGGCAGGTGGAGGACTCTCTTCATCGCCGTCCTGCTCGGCAACGATTGCGGCTTCATCGTGAGCGCCATTCTCCATCAACGGAGGAAGGCTCACGTAGTTCTTACGATCCTGAAGAGCAGCAAGCAACAGTCGGAAAATCAGAAAAAAGACAGTCGAATGACACACAAAGAAGAAATCAAGATTCAAACACTTACCTCTGGGATCGGATTCGTCGAGCTGAACGGCACGACTGGGCAAGTCACGTTGCACGGGTCGGCGACCCGCAGACTGGTGATATTCCTCACCTTGATCGCGACCTGCGCATCGTCAACCGCCGGGTCAACTGCCATTTCCCACATCGGGAGAGGGCGTTGTTGAAGCGGCTGTACCCTCAGCCTATGGAACATGGCGATCAGCTGGATCCCGCCCGCTTCGCGTCCCATCGACTTCAACAACCCGCGAAGCACTGACGTCAGCGGTTTGATCGACTCCTTCTCCTCCGCCGACAGGGGGTGCGACCAGGCGTTGGTTTTCCTCAAGGGCCGATCAGCGGCGAAGTCGGGGAGCCCGGCTTGGTTCCACTTGACGTAGAACCACTTCTTTCTCCAGTTTTGCACGGAGTCGGACTTCTTCAAATGGAAGAAGACCGTGTCGCCACGAAGCTGGATGCCAAAACCGCCGACTGGGAATGCCTCTTTCGACTTACCCACCATCCGGCGCACCTGGAAGAGCGACTTCCAAAGTGCCCAGTGGGGTGCGATCCCCAGAAAGCATTCGCACAACACGATAAAGCTCGTGATGCTTAAGACGCTGTTGGGAGTCAGATCGTGGATCTGAATCCCATAGGCGTACAGAAGCCCACGGACGAAATCGTGAAGGGGGAACCCGAATCCCCGTGGAAGAAACTCCACGAAGCAGACGCGTTCCCCATTGCGGGGAGCAGGGATGGTATCCTTACCGGGCGCCCGCGTCGTCGCCGTGCTCTCCGGCGGCAGCAGCCCCTGCTGGCAGAGGTTGTCGAGATCCGCCGCTCTGACTGAGGATTTGCCCCAGTCGCCTTCAACCTTCTTCATCCCGGCGTCGTCGCCGGCGGCGGAGGAGCTCTCAGTACCCTTAACTCTCTTGTGGCCCATGTCGCCGGAGGGGAAAGGGGAGGATTTTTGGAAGCTTTTTCGCGAGGAACAGCGACGGCAAGAACTGGCGGCGAGGGAGAAGAATGAGGCTTGGTGAACTGCCCCTGCGCCGCGGTGAAAATTATATACCGCGGGGCAGTTCATTTTGGCCGTCAATCGCGGAACTGCAAGGCGCCGCAAGGATCCTGCCGTCCACGTGTCGCACGAAGGACACACTGGTCGTGCTCCACTACGCACGGGAACCGAAGCATCATCATCACGCCGCGGAGTTTTCGCGCCCAACGGTCCACATTCAGCGGTCGCCGCTGTGACAGCGGGCCCACCATCGTCACGTCCCGTCGGGCGCAGAGCGTGTCGAGTCATGTCATCAAAAGCGTCATCCCTGACGTCATCATGGAAGTGTGTCAAGTAAGCCAAGCAATTGGCTGAGCATTCGACAGTCATTCGACTGAACCAAGTACGTTCGAACCAGACGTTCGAGTGGAATAAGACGAAGTAAGCTTTTTTAAAAAGCTGATGTTATGACTAGTAGGCCATCAAGGCTGAGTGAAGAGTAAGTCGAGCCAGGACAGTTTCGACTCGGACAAATTCGAGTCATCTGTTTACTCCCATCGGGAGCGGGCTTTTCGACTGAGGTAAATTTGAGTTTAATCTCAATTGCAAGCAATTCAGCTTAATCTCGGGGGCTACTCCCATCGGGAGCGCTGTTCGCGCACCCGATGATTGTGGACAAGGGCAGTCGAAACGCTGCGACTCCGAAAGATCAAGTCGGTGCACCCGAAAAATCAAGACAAGCTCACTCGAAGCAAGCTTCGACGATTCCATGTGGCGTGCCCTGAAATGGGAAGTCCTCCACCCGACTCTACGATTCGACTGAGCACTCGGGGGCTACTGTCGTGGGGCTACCTTTCGGGTCCCCCACGGTGGTGGTACCTGGGTCACGCCAATGAAGGCCCAGCGAAGCCCAAGAAGGACACCGTGTGGCACAAGTAGTCGACTTAGGTCGGTGATGCTTTCCTTATCTTGTACGTGCAATCCGCACCGTCCACCCGAGACCCGGCTTGTAGTATAAAGGCCGGGAGGGTGCACCGCCTAGGGGACCGAATCATTGAACATCGCATTGTAGCCACCAATCGATAATTCCAGACAAGCAGGAGTAGGTCTTTACCTCAACTCGAGGGGCCGAACCTGGGTAAAATCGCCCCCTGTTAGCCGTCGTGTTCACCAGCCTGATCTCTCTCTTTCTCCTTCAATCAACCCGGGGTATTCGACCTAGGGATTTGCCGAGTCACAAGCTCGTCATCAGCACAGCGGAAATAAAATTAGCAATGAGTCTCCATCATCTTCATGTGCCACAGGCGAAACATGTTGGTTGCAGACTCGAAACCATTAACGAAACCTCACTCTTCGTCAGAAAAAACCTGATAAAATATATCAACAAGGTGGGTCAGAACCATAAAAATGGAACTGGCAAGTGACACTTTGTGGACTCATATTGGAACAACTCTAGTAACCTATATGCATATTTGGCTTGGTGGAGTTTGAAGGCTATTTTGCATAAAAGCCAATTTTTGCCTAACACTTTGTAAAACATTTTTCCTCAAATGTTTGAGACAATATGGCATGAAATCCATAGTCTCGTCTACCCTTGTTCACCCATCAAATTTTACTTAGAGAAATAAGATGTTGGGAGCCTCCGTTGTCATCCTTGATCAGCTGCTTGAATTGTCCGTAACCGGGGACACGGCTAAGTACTTAGTTTTTTACTCTGCAGAGGTTGTGCACTTTCACCATTAGACTCAACAAACCCAAACTATCCTCAAGCACTCAATTTGTGTTAAGGAAAGGAGAGAGTTGAGACGAGACTTTTCGGAAGCATTTTCTCCTTCCCTTCTGGCTTGACCCGTTCCACCTACATCCTCTACATCTGCTTGTCAAGCCGGGAGGAGTCCACGCAACTTAATCCATCTAGCCAGAGCCCATATGACTAATGGCTGCACGGGAAGCATCTTCACTTAGAGAAAACTTTGGTCCCTTTGTTCCTGGGTGGCAATCCACAAGTGAATATCCCATCGGTAAAACCCCTAGGGACAACACTCAACTCATACAACCATTCAAGCCCAATTCCACCCAGGTGATGAATTAACTTAGTAGAATTAAGCTTTTCAATAAAACACTTTTGCATAGCATCAATATATCTACTAAGTTATCAATAGGATTCTAGACACAACTAGTGTAAAGGAGATAGTAGTTTTAGCATAGCAATACTATCCAACACATGCATAAAGAAATACACTAAGTCATGCTTAGAAAATACTTAGGAAATTTATGAGGGTGTGCCACTTGCCTTGGCAACAAGCAGAAAAGCAACAACAGCCGCAACAGTCCTCGTTTCCCTCCGGAGATTCTAACACAACAAACAATACATAATGAACAAACAAGTTTCATAAAACTTCTAAGGAAAATATGTCATGCATGATGTGCAAAATATTCCTAGGGACTAGAGATGCATGCATGCCATGCCATGAAATAATTCTAAGTTAATGCAAGGCAAGTAGGATGGTCCAAAATGACTAAGGACCAAGGTCATAACACTTGAGGTCGAATTTTAACTATGGACTAAAACTAACACAAGTCCAAAATAATTTCTAAGGAAAAGTGTTGTCAGAATTTTATTATCAAAATTTTCTAAGGAAGAAAGTTACTCTAGGGAGGCGTAATATTTCTAAGTATTTTGTAACTAAGTATTTTGTAACTAAGATGATCAAGATATGACTAAGTCATTTTATTGGACGAATATATATGAAGAAAAATTAATTTTAATCAATTTTAACTATTAAATAACACCTAAAAAGCGTTTAATCAATATTAAATACAAAAATCTTAGAAAATACTTTTACATAAATAGTAGAGTGTTCCTACGGCCAGAACTTAGACATACAAATTTATAGCAAAAGAGTTTGATCAAATATCAATTTTTAAATTAAAGTTATGTCCAAAATACTAATTAAGCCACTTTTTAAGGTAAACAAAATTAATTCAACAAAACCTAAAATTACCAATGCCAAAAGTTTCTACACGTCAGTAGCTATCCAAAAATATAAAGTTTGAAAATTTTGGCCGAGCCAATAAAAATTAGTAACAGATCTAAGTTGCAGGGGCCTTTCTGTGAAAATTGCCAGTCTTCTCCTCGCTGGCGCTGACGGGGCGTTGACTGCTGACTTGGCGGCTGACACGGTGCTGACTGGGCATTGACGTGGACGGCTTGGCGACGTGGCATCCTTCGGTTGGCTGGTACCCCTTCGCTTAGTAGATTTAATCTATACCGCATAAAATCGATCCAACGGCCTAGATCTAATCGGGGGTGGCCGGCCGGAGCTAGGGTTCCGGTGATCGACGGCGTGCGGCGGCGACGGATCGGCATCACGCGTTCCCGGCGAACCACGGTGTTCCAGGACGAACGCGACATACCTCGGTGATCAGCGTGACGAGGCGAGGTCGATGGCGCGGCGGTGGTCTCCGGTGTGCTCCCCTTCGCCAGAGATTGCTCGCCGGAGTTTCGGTTGGCGGCGGTCCGTTCGGTTGATCACGTACACGTTGGTCTGAGGGGAAAGAAAACGCGAGACCTTGTCAAAATGGAGTGCAAAGAAAAGTTAAGACGGTTGGGACGGGGAGGAAGGCTTGAGGTCGTCGGGTTTCACCGGTGCGGGCAGATCTCACCGGCGGCAATGGCGGCGCGGTGAGGTCGATCCTGGGCAGCCTGGCGGCGTAGAAGCTAGGGTTCCAGAGGGGAAAATAAGCAGACGTCGAGGAGATTATAAGGACGCGAAGAAGAGCAACAAATCCCAATGAAATCGCGACGGATTGAGATCGAAACCGAGCTGGATTCGTGCGAGGTGGTTGAAGGCTGCTGGCATCACCGCTTGCGTCATGGTGGGCTCCACCTGTCGGAGGGAAGGGGAGAGAGAGAGGGCCGGGGTGCGCGATGCTGCTGGGCTGCTGCGCGCGGCGAGGAGTTGGGTCGGCCCGGGTGGGCTGGTTCGGGTGGCTGCGGCCTCTTTTTTTTTGACAATTCTTTTACTCCCTTTTCTTCTCTGTTTTCAAAACAGAAAATAAAAACATATCAAAACTTTTTATAAAAATTTGCAAAAATACATTTTAGAGAGATTTTCAACTATAGCATAATATGGCACTTGTCTTGCCAACAAAATAAAATCAAAATATTTGAAATATTGACTAGGGTTACTTTGCACACTTATGTCACTTAACAAAATATATTTTACATTTTGAAATCTTTTACTATTTCAAGCAATTCAAATGCAACAAACACATGATGCTGATGGATGCCATGCATGATTTTGAGTTTTAAAACAAAACAACAAAAAGTTTTTGATCCCTCTGAATTTTCAAAAAAAAAAATTTGAAAATCTTGGGATGTTACAGACTACCACCCTTAAAAGGAATCTCGTCCCCGAGATTCGAAGATGCTAGAAGAATGGGTTTGAAAACTCTGTGTTTTGACAACTGGTGGGCTACCACCCTTAAAAGAAAATTTTGTTGGTAGCTTAAAATATCAAACTTCAAACTGAATGCCTGAATAGAATGTACTATTTTCCATACCAGGCTCATTGTAGGCTCCTTCCAGGTGGACATGGTTCACATATCCCTTGTCAAAAGGGTTGGCTTGGCAGCTTCCTCGGTCTTCTTTTCGGGACAGTCGCTGGAATAGTGTCCCATCTGCTTGCACTTATAGCACTTTATGTGACTAAGGTCCTTCTTGCTTGCGGGGTGATTGTGATTCTGTCCATTGTAACTATTGTTCTTGTGTTCACCATTTCCACCATTGCTTCCATTATTATGATTATGGCCATTGTGATTGTGGCCATTCCCATTCTTGTGGTTGTGGTGCCCTCCACTGTTCCCATGATAATGCGGTTTCTTCGGAACAAATTCTGAGTTGTACTTGCTGCCATTGTGCTTCCTCTTCCTGTTCTCTGCTTTCTTGATATTATCCTCCAATGTGATTGCTTGATCTAGAAGAGCCTGATAGTTTGGGGCATATGCAACTGTCAAGGGAATCTTGAGTTCGCCACACAATCCCTTGAGGAATTTTTCCTTCCTCTTGGCATCAGTGTCAATGTCTTCAGGAGCATAACGAGACAACGAGTAGAAGTCGTCCATATACTCCTTGAGTGACCTGTTTCCCTGTCTCAGGCTTCGGAATTCTTCCTTCCTCAAGTTCATAACGCCTGAAGAGGTATGGGCATTACGAAATCCTTCCTTGAATGTTTCCCAAGTCAAGCTATTCAGAGGGTGGGTGATTTGATAAGTTTCCCACCATTGAGCTGCTGGTCCCTCCAACAGATGTGCGGTGAATCTCACCTTCTCAGGGTCGGTGCACTCACAAGTCACCAGATCCTTGTGCACAGAGCGAAGCCAGTCATCTGCCACAATTGGCTCAGTAGCAGTGGAGAACTTGTTAGGCCTTAGCTTCAGAAATCTTTCAAGCCTGTCCACTTGAGGAGGGGGTGGTGGCGGTGGTGGTGGAGGTGGTGGTGGCGGTGCATTCTGATTTGCCATGAATTTAGCTGTCGTGGGGCTACCTTTCGGGTCTCACACGGTGGTGGTACCTGGGTCACGCCAATGAAGGCCCGGCGAAGCCCAAGAAGGACACCGTGTGGCACAAGTAGTCGACTTAGGTCGGTGATGCTTTCCTTATCTTGTACGTGCAATCCGCACCGTCCACCCGAGACCCGGCCTGTAGTATAAAGGCCGGGAGGGTGCGCCGTCTAGGGCATCGAATCATTGAACATCGCATTGTAGCCACCCATCAATAATTCCAGACAAGCAGGAGTAGGTCTTTACCTCGACTCGAGGGGCCGAACCTGGGTAAATCGCCCCCTGTTAGCCGTTGTGTTCACCAGCCTGATCTCTCTCTTTCTCCTTCAATCAACCCGGGGTATTCGACCTAGGGATTTGCCGAGTCACAAGCTCGTCAATTGGCGCCGTCTGTGGGAAAGAACAGATCGCTGGAGTCGTGATCATGCCGGCCTCACCCACAACCAACAACGCCATCAGCGCGAGGGAGTCGATCTACACCGGCTTCCTCGAGTACGTCGAGCACTCGCCGGCGGATCTTTCGGCTTACGCCGGATTCCAACAGAGCACGTGGATTACCTTTGGTAGTTTGCGTTATCTGGTGGACAGTCGCGGAACCCTCCGCCCTACGCAGGCCGCCCTGCGCTCAATGGAGGCGCCTGCATCCATGGCGGCTGCACTGATCGCAACCTCACCCGCCGTGAAGATTACGGAGATCGCATCTACATCGACATCTGCGTCTACATCAACTGCGCCGACCATGGCTTCACCCGTCGCGAAGATCGCATCTACCGCGGTCAAGGCGACTGCGTCTACTTCGACTACATCAACTTCGACTGCAGCGATCGCATCTGCGGTTGCCAAGAAAAACGCATCTGCTGCGGCCACGGGGCAAGTCAAGTCTACTTCGACCTACCTGCTCGGACGCCAGCCAAGATCCGCACCAGCTCCGATTGCGCCGATCGCATCTACGCGTCGCGCAGCCGCCAGTAGCAGCGACCGTGGTACCCACCACGTTGCTGTGATCTTCGACAACGAGTACAGCTCAGATGAAGGAAGCACGACAGGGAGCATCAGCCCCACTCGACGGGTCTACCCCGCGCAAGTCTACATGGCCGGTCCATCAGCACCCGTGTACCCCATGGAAGTCACCCTGCAAGACAAGGTGACGAAACTCACCATCACCCGGGAGCTGGCGATTAGGGCACAGAAGCACGTGGACGATGGCACGTTCCCTGCCCCGGAAGATCCACAGGAAGATCGACAGGCGGTCCAGTACTTGCTCTGGAAGGAAGCCGAACGAATCAAACAGGATAAAGCCGAGTTGGCCCGGCGCAAGGAGCTAGCCGACGAGTCGAGTGCCAGGAGGGCAGCGCTCTCGTTCCTGTCTGGATCAGAAGAAGTCAATCAAGAAGGAAGGCACAGAACTCGCATGCCGCGGGTACACGAGGCCGATCGCATCCACCTCACCCGCAACTTGGAGTCATCTTTCTTGGAAGACGAGGACGGAATACCCATCCCCAGAACACCCGCCTCTGCGCTCATGGGAGTCGAGACCTATTTGCGGGTCATGCAGCCGCCGGAAGGAAGCGCCAACGCCCGCGTACACAGGCAGCAGATCCAAGCCTTGAGGCAAGTCGAGGAAGCCTTGTCAAGGGGAGAACCAGTCGAAGGGATGTACGAGGAACGAGGACGTCGTAACCGTGGAGTCGCACCAGCGGCAGATCGGGAACCGATTCGACTGCGACAACTGCAGCCCGGCGAGGACGGCCGCAACGTCGTCACACAGAGAAGGATAGACCGTGCCCGTCGACTGCGAGAAGCAGGACTACTCGACGATGATGAAGACCACGAGCCACGTGGAGCCCCGTGTTTCAGTATAAATATTCGCGACACGAAGATGCCCAAAGGCTTCAAGCTGACGGCGGAGACACAAAAGTACGACGGAAAGCAGCACCCGCAGGATTGGCTGGACGACTACCTCATCGCATGCAGCTGCCAAGGTGGTAATTCGACTACCGCCATGCAGTACATCCAGCTGATGCTCACGGGGTCCGCCCGCGGGTGGCTCAACACGCAGCCGAAGGATGCTTTCAGGACTTGGGAGGAATTCAGGACTGCATTCATAAAAGGTTTCCTGGGAACTTACGCCAGGCCAACCACCCTCATCGAGCTCCAAGCTTGCAAGCAGGGCCATGAGGAGCGACTCCGTTCGTACATCCAACGGTGGACCCTGCTCCGCAACACCATGGATGGAGCCACCTCAGAGGACAGAGTCATGGATGCATTCATCTACGGCCTCACCCGCCGCGACCTTCGCGAAGAACTTGGTAGGCTCAGGCCGAAGAATATGATAGACCTTATGCAGATCGCCAACCAATGGGCAGATGGAGAAGACTCCGTCCGCGACTCAATGCCAGATCCCCAACCCAGCAACTGGCGAGAGGGTCGACTGAAAAAGAAACCACGCTTTATCGGCCACGACTCAATAGAGTTAGTAGCGGCGGGATTCGAAACCCCCCGTGAGAATGATAGAGGATATAGCCAAGGCGGTGGCAATGATAGAGGATATAGCCAAGGCGGTGGCAATGGTAGAGGATATAGCCAAGGCGGTGGCAATGATAGAGGATACAACCAAGGTGGTGGCAGCGGCTACCGCGGAGATGGAAGTCGCAAGCACGAGTGGCGCAGACGCATACTCACGGATGAGGAAGAGCTAGAGCAACCCTGCAGGCACCATATGTTCAAGGACCCGGAAACAGGCAAGTGGGGATCCCGACACCTGTTGAAGGACTGCAAGAAGGCGCAACGGCTGGCCAGGGCCTTCACGCGCGTACTTGCTACGGACGGGCAGCAGGTTCATCAAGCATCACCCGCGGGACAACCAGTCGCGGGACAGCTGGCAATCAACGCACCACCAGCTCCGTCACTCGCCAACCCAGCACAAGCAGCACTGGCTTACTACCCCAACCGCCGCAACAACAGCAGCAGCAGCAACCGCAGCAACAGGACCCTGCCAACGTGTTCCCAGCACCACGAGGGCAGATGAACATGATACAGAAGGGGCGTCCTTCCAACAGGACCCAGAAACTCATTACTCGCCAAGTCTTTCAGGCAATCACCAATCCACCCGCAGTACCCGAGTACCTGAGAGGATCAGAGACAGACATCACCTTCTCCAGGGCTGATCACCCGCCGGCAATACCACGGCCCGGGCACGCCGCTCTGGTAGTCGAAGCTCAGATCGGGGAGTACACCTTGAAAAAGGTGTTCATGGATGGAGGCAGCGGAATCAACATTCTTTTCGCTGACACCCTCAGGCGCATGAACAGGTCAACTTCCAACCTGACGCCGTCATCTAATACCTTTCACGGTATAGTACCAGGGCAAGCAGTTACGCCCATGGGAGTAATCACGCTCGACGTGATCTTCGGCACACCCGACAACTTCCGGAGGGAGGCAATCGACTTCGAGGTGGTCGACTGGAAATCACAGTACCACGCCATCCTCGGGCGTCCAACTTTTGCAAGGTTCATGGCGATACCCCACTACGCCTACCTCATGCTCAAGATGCCTGGACCCAAGGGTGTCATCACGGTGAGAGGCGACTTCGACCGGTCCGACAGCTGCGACCGCGAGTTCAACAGGATCTCTGAGTTCTTTGGGATGGACGATCACCTGGAGATGCTGGCAGTCGACAACGACAAGACCCTCTTCCCCCCAAAGAAGAAATCATCCAAGGACTCGGCGTTCAACACCAGCGACGATACCAGGGCCCACCAGGTACACCCGACAGATGCTGACAAGGTGGTTCGGGTGTCATCAAGCTTGACCAGCGCATAGGAAAGCGCGCTCGTCGAGTTCCTGCGCGAAAACTGGAAGATATTCGCCTGGCAACCTTCTGATATGCCAGGCATACCAAGAGAACTCGCCGAGCACCGATTACACGTTCACAAGGACGCCAGACCTGTCAAGCAAACCATGAGGCGCTTTTCGGGTCCAAAGAGAGACGCGATCAGTTTGGAGATCGACCGGCTGCTCCATGCCGGTTTTATTAAAGAAATCAAGAAGTCAGAGTGGGTAGCAAACCCAGTACTGGTGGAAAAGAAGAAGACGAAGAAACTCCGCATGTGCGTCGACTTCACCGCCATCAACAAATGTTGCCCCCAAGGATCACTTTCCGCTCCCGCGGATTGATCAGATCGTCGACTCGACTGCGGGCTGTGCACGCCTGTCCTTCCTGGATGCCTACTCAGGCTACCAGCAGATCAAGATGGCAGTCGAAGACCAAGAGAAGACGGCGTTTATCACACCACACAGTGTGTTCTGCTACACCATGATGCCCTTCGGGTTGAAAAACGCTGGGGCCACGTACCAGCGTACAATGCAAGCCTGCCTGAAGGAGCTTATCGGGAAGGTGGTCCAAGTCTATGTCGACGATATCGTCATCACCACCCGCAAAGAGGACACCCTCATCGATGACCTCCGCAAGGTCTTCGAGGCACTCGACAAGTACCAGATCAAGCTGAACCCAGACAAGTGCGTTTTCGGCGTCCCAGCCGGAGAGCTACTGGGGTACCTTGTCTCTGCGAGAGGAATCGAAGCAAATCCAGAAAAGGTGCAAAATATACTAGACATGCCTGCACCAACAAAACTTCATGACGTACAAAGTCTAGCCGGCAGAGTCGCAGCACTCAGTCGATTCATAAGTAAGCTGGGAGAAAAGGCCCTGCCCTTCTACCAGCTGATGAAAAAGGCGGACAAATTCGAGTGGACGGAGGAAGCACGGGATGCCTTCGACAGGCTGAAGAAGACCCTGACAACCCCTCCAGTACTGGTAGCACCCCAGGAGAATGAACCACTGTACCTTTACGTGGCGGCCACGAACAGAGTGGTCAGTACCGTTCTCGTAGTCGAACGGGAGGAAGAAGGAAGGGCTCATCCCGTCCAACGGCCCGTGTATTACCTCAGCGAGGTATTAACAGAGTCAAAGCAGAGGTACCCGCACTACCAGAAGTTGGCATACGCCGTCTTCATGACGTCAAGGAAGGTGGTACACTAATTCTCCGAGCACCCGATAACGGTGTAAGCTCCTCCGCCCTATCAGACATCCTCACTAATCCATCCGTGACAGGGCGAGTCGCCAAGTGGGTTGTCGAGTTAGGGCCATGAGGGCTGAAGTACGTGCACCCGAAGGCAATCAAGGCTCAGGTCCTCCCGGAGTTCACCACAGAGTGGATAGAAGCGCAGCTACCAGACGAGCCTGATTTATCGACTGCATGGACCATGTACTTCGATGGATCCAAGAAATTCAAGTCAGCCGGAGCGGGAGTCGTGCTCATATCACCCAAAGGCGATAAGCTTAAGTACGTGCTGCAGATGAAATTTCCAACACCCTCCAACAACGAGGCGGAGTACGAGGCACTGATCCACGGCATGCGGATGGCCAAGAACTGCGGCGCCACTCGCCTCATGATCTATGGCGACTCCTACCTGGTGGTGCAGCAAACAATGAAGCAATGCGACGCCATCGCTGACAACATGATAGCATACAGGGAGCTGTACAACCAGCTGGAAGGCCAATTCGACGGCTGCGAACTGCGACACATTGGCCGCGAAAGCAATGAAGAAGCCGACATCCTCGCCAACCTCGGCTCAGATCGAGCTCCGGTTCCACCCGGAGTCTTCCTCGAGTGCATCACGCAGCGCTCTATCAGGGTCCGGCCCCCGCCAGAACCCCCTGCATCGACAACAACGACCGCCAACCCGCAAAGCACGGAGAAGGAGCCCATGGAGATCATGCTGGTCGAACCCACATGGACAAGCCCGTATCTGGCCTACATGCTGCATCAGCGGCTGCCAGAGAACCCAGTCGAAGCAAGCGCATTGTCCGCCGCTCGAAGGGCTTCACCATCATCAAGGGCGAGCTTTACAAGCGAAGCATCTCAGGCGTACTCCAAAGGTGCATTGATCCATCTGACGGCCAGCTATTCTACTCGACATCCACGCCGGAATCTGCGGGCATCATGCAAGCAGTCGAGCACTGGTTGCCAAGGCCTTGCGAGCAGGGTTCTACTGGCCCACTGCAATGCAAGACGCAGTCGAGCTCGTAAAAAGGTGCGTCGGCTGCCAAGAGTTCGCCAACAAACCTCACGCACCTGCATCAGCATTGAAAACCATCCCACTTGCATGGCCGTTCGCGCAGTGGGGACTCGACATGGTAGGTCCCTTCAGAAGTCCTCCCCGGGTGGGCACACGCACCTCCTGGTGGCAGTCGATAAATTCACGAAGTGGATCGAGGCGGTGCCAATCACAAGTTCAACCGCAACTTCAGCAGTCAACTTCATCAGGTCCATCATCTTCAGATTTGGCGTGCCCCACGGTATCATCACCGACAACGGCACGAACTTTACAGCCGAGGAGTTCAGAGATTTCTGCGAGGAACAAGGCATCAAGCTCAGCTACGCATCCGTCTCACACCCGCAGTCTAACGGACAAGTCGAAAGGGCCAACGGCCTAGTCAGCAAAGGGATAAAGAAGCGTCTGCGAGTGCCGTTGAAACGAGCTGCAGGAGCCTGGGTAGAGGAACTTCCAAGCGTGCTATGGAGCCTACGCACCACGCCGAACAGATCCACCCAATACACACCGTTTTTATGGTGTACGGCGCAGAAGCAGTCTTACCCTGTGACATTAAGTTTGACGCTCCACGGGTCGTGGCCTACGACGAGTCCGACGCAGAAGAGGCACTAGAAGATGACATGGACACTCTAGATGAAGCACGCGACATCGCCCTCAGCCGCACAGCAGTGTACCAGCAGGACCTGCGCAACTACCACGGGCGACGACTGCGACCCAGAGCTTTTGTCCCAGGCGACCTGGTCCTTCGACTCAAGCAGAAGAAAGTGCACAAGCTCGCCTCCCCATGGGAAGGCCCGTACATTGTGACAGAAGCAANACCCTGTGACATTAAGTTTGACGCTCCACGGGTCGTGGCCTACGACGAGTCCGACGCAGAAGAGGCACTAGAAGATGACATGGACACTCTAGATGAAGCACGCGACATCGCCCTCAGCCGCACAGCAGTGTACCAGCAGGACCTGCGCAACTACCACGGGCGACGACTGCGACCGAGATCTTTCGTCCCAGGCGACCTAGTCCTTCGACTCAAGCAGAAGAAAGTGCACAAGCTCGCCTCCCCATGGGAAGGCCCGTACATTGTGACAGAAGCAATCGGCAATGGAGCATACCGCCTGAAGGACCAAGCCACAGGAACAGTTTGCAGTAACCCGTGGAACGTGGCACAGCTACGCCGCTTCTACGCCTGATGTACCCTACACTGTAAACTCAAAGTAGCAGCAGGTTTCTTACGCACTCTTTCCCTCGCCAGGGTACCTAAGGGGACTGGAAGGGTTTTAATGAGGCGGCCTGTTTGCGAGAATAAATAAAGATGATTAAAGAAATTTTGTGTCACCCTCTCCTTTGCAACCTAGGCCGCCACTCGAACCACTCGGGGGCTGCGCCATACAGGCATCACCCGAAAATCCTCGGCCGCCACCCGACGCACTCGGGGGCTCGCGCTGTACAGGTCTAAAGTTAGCCTAGGCCGCCACTCGAACCACTCGGGGGCTGCGCCATACAGGCATCACCCGAAAATCCTCGGCCGCCACCCGACGCACTCGGGGGCTCGCGCTGTACAGGTCTAAAGTTAGCCTAGGCCGCCACTCGAACCACTCGGGGGCTGCGCCATACAATCACCCGAAAATCCTCGGCCGCCACCGACGCACTCGGGGGCTCGCGTACAGGTCTAAAGTTAGCCTAGGCCGCCACTCGAACCACTCGGGGGCTGCGCCACAGGCATCACCCGAAAATCCTCGGCCGCCACCCGACGCACTCGGGGGCTCGCGCTGTACAGGTCTAAAGTTAGCCTAGGCCGCCACTCGAACCACTCGGGGGCTGCGCCACAGGCATCACCCGAAAATCCTCGGCCGCCACCCGACGCACTCGGGGGCTCGCGCTGTACAGGTCTAAAGTTAGCCTAGGCCGCCACTCGAACCACTCGGGGGCTGCGCCATACAGGCATCACCCGAAAATCCTCGGCCGCCACCCGACGCACTCGGGGGCTCGCGCTGTACAGGTCTAAAGTTAGCCTAGGCCGCCACTCGAACCACTCGGGGGCTGCGCCGTACAGGCATCACCCGAAATCCTCGGCCGCCACCGACGCACTCGGGGGCTCGCTGTACAGGTCTCAGTCAGCCTAGGCCCCACCCGAATCACTCGGGGGCTGCGCCTAACAGGCATCACCCAAAATCTTCGGCCGCCACCCACGCACTCGGGGGCTCGCGCCGTACAAGTCCTACTCGAAAGCCTAGGCCATCACACCCGATGCACTCGGAGGCTGCGCTGTCAAAGCCTAAGATATAACGTTCAGTTCGCACTCTTGCTCACCAAGTACGCCACCCGACACACTCGGGGGCTGCTCCACACGGGTTATGAGTTCACGACACAACGTTTTCATATTTAGGGAACCCCGTATCAGCATATTTACATGCATACATATATTCATGTTACAAGTAACATTATACAACAAGCTGTTTTCTCAGTCGACAGGCTCTTCCTTTGGCGCATCCAGTGGCCCTACACGTTGCTCGTATATTCATGACCTGTCGCATCACCCGACGTGCGGGTTCAAGGGATTCGGCATAATCAACATCCCTAGGCAAGCCATCGAGTATCCTATCCAAGGGAACATGAGGTCGATGCAGTCGAACATAGGCAAACGCCGTGTTGGCCCCGGCAACAAGCTGATTGAAGACGACCACCTTCAACGCCCTGCTACTGCGGAACCTCTCCAACAGCGCGGGCAACCCTTCCGGCTGCTCATCAAGGGGGAAGAACACCTTGTTGATCTGCCAGAGTGCTTTCCTGCAACCTTCAAGAACAAATGCAGCTCGCCAGGTGCGATCCAGCATCCGCGCGAGTATGCGGCTCTCTCCCTTGTGTACCCAGAATTGGCGAGCTTCGACCGAGTTACCGGTGGCCTCGCTATCCACGCGCTCGTCCACCCGAGCGTTCTCGGCTTGCCAGTCGGGATTAACAACTGCAAATTAACGAATCACGGTGCAGACAACACAAGCATGAAGAAATCAAAGAGAAGCAACTAGAGCCCAAACCTTGCAGCTGTCGACATATCAGATCAATCCAATCAGAAGGAACCGTTCGCGCTGACTGAACGGCCCAGCGGAAACGCGCCCTGAGGCGGTCAAGCTCCACTTCGTTCTCCGCAGCTTCGACTCAAGTTCAGTGATTTTGTTCCTCATATAATTAAACACTCGCTGATCGTCCTGCTCCGCGCGGGAGCCGGAGGAGTCGGACAACGCGAAGACGCAGGCGCAGCCGAAGAGGTACCTTCATCCAAGTGCGCACGGATATCTTCCGCGACTTCAGGAGGAGCACTTCTGTCAGGCTTGTCAATTTAAAAAACATCAGAGAGCACTATTTCAACAAGACTAGACAAAAACACAGTCGCATCACAGAATCAGCATATCCATTGATTTCACCAAGTTTCATTACAAAAGACAAGAGAAGACCCCTACTACAACACTACATAGCAGAACCCGACGGTGCCCGGCCCTTTTTGGCGGCTGACTCTGCAAGCTTCCTCTCAAAGGTGTCAATCAGCTTTTTAGCTAACTTAGTCGCCTTGTCCTTGACGCTGGTCAGAGACTTGGACTTCCATCGGGCCTTCGAGGGAAGTCGCTCGCAGCCGCTCAAAGTCACCCGAGATCCCATGACCGAGTAAACAGACGGAAGGTAAGCTCGGAGCCGCGTACCGTCTGGGTGCGGGTGTAGTTGGCCATCACATTCGCCTCAGCAAATGGAGCCGCCAGCTTGTCAGCCTCCTTCGGCGCGGCCTGACCAGGGAAAACACCTTCATAGATGTTGGCCAGGGCGCTCGAGGACTTCTTCACAGCGTCCGCGGCGCACGCGCAAACCCGGTTGCAGAGGTCGACTGCCGCCGACAAGGTGGTATTCGCGCTGGACGTCCCTTCAGGGGGAGAACCACCACCAACACCTACATTCAGAAATAACGCGAATAGTAAGGTTACCTGCAGACAACAAAGGCAAAAGTAGGCTTTTATCAGCCGAGAACTTACCACCAATGGCCGTGGCAATGCTAATCAGGCGTTCGACCTGAACTTTTTCTGCCTCAGTCTGGGTCTCAAGCGACTTCTCCAGTTGCTGGACCCGCTTCACCAAGCCTTGGTTGTCTTCTGCAGAACACCCGAGCAAAATATCAGAATTGCGAACAGTCGAGGAAAGTTCAAAAGACTCAGCAAAGGGATACTTACTCTTCGACTGCTCCAGCGCAGCACGAAGTTGACTAGCCTCCTGCTCCAGACGAATGAAGCGGGTGGCCGTTTCCATCTGCTGACGATAGACGGGCTGCGGAAAAAGAAGTATAAATCTGTACCCGACTATTCTAGTCACGCACATCTTCGGGGGCTACTCCATCGGGAGCGCTGTTCGCGCACCCGATACAAGAATTCGCAAGATAAGAAAGAAGATGCTTACATGCTGGATCAGATCAGCATCCACGGCAGTCGCATCAGCGGCATCATCCGGCCGGGTGGCCGTCGAAGGGTCCAGCACCGGAGGATTGTTCGCCTGTGGCGCCTCTTCAGTTGTACCAGTCGCATGCTCCGGGGCAGCAGACTGGTGTTCCTCATCACGAGGCGAATCATGGACATTACCACCTTGGTGGCTGCTTACAAAAGATTCAGAAAACACCCAAGGAACAGCCAAAAGAAACGAAACAGAAAGGTTCAGTCGCATAAAGCTTACCTGTCAGCATATTCACCATCGCTGCTCATGGAAGGAGTCGGCATCCTCCCAAACCCCCGCGGGAGGCGCGGAGTCCAGCGGAGTCACAATCAGGGAATCCACAAGCTTGTTCGCCTCTGAAGACGACGAGCTGGAGTCCTCCTTTTCTGCCTCCTTCAAGGGTGATGTCGCGGCGGCGGAGCCGACATGCTTTCGCTTGCGCCGTTTGAGCGGCGCCTCTCCTCCTCCTCTTCCTCCTCTGCTTCCTCGCTAGGCGAGGAAGCGGGGGAAGACTCTCTTCATCGCCGTCCTGCTCGGCAACGAAGGCGGGCCTCATCGTGAGCGCCATTCTCCATCAACGGAGGAAGGCTCACGTATTTTTTCCGATCCTGAAGATCAGCAAGCAACAGTCGAAAGTTCAGAAAGAGAGTCAACTCCAAGTAACGAAGAAAACAAGTTCAAGTACCTACCTCTGGGATCGGGTTCGTCGAGCTGAAGGGCGCGACTGAGCAAGTCACGTTGCACGCGTCAGCAACCCGAAGGCTGGTGATGGCCCTCACCTTGATTGCGACTTGTGCATCGTCCATTGCCGGGTCGACTGCCATTTCCCACATTGGGAGGAGGGCGCTGTTGCAGAGGTTGCACCCTCAACCCGTGGAACATGGCGATCAGCTGGATTCCGCCGGCTCGCGTCCCATCGTCTTGATCAACCTGCGAAGAGAAGCGCCTGCAGCGGCTTGATCGACTCCCTCTCCTCCGTCGACAGGGAGTGCGACCAGGCGTTGGTCTTCTTCAGAGGCCGCTCAGCGGCGAAGTCGGGGATCCCGGCCTGGTTCCACGTGATGTAGAACCACTTCTTCCTCCAGCCTTGCACGGAGTCGGACTTCTTCATGTGGAAGAAGTTTGTGTCGCCGCGCAGCTGGATTCCAAAGCCACCGACCGGGTAGGTCTCCTTCGACTTACCCGCCATCCGGCGCACCATGAAAATAGACTTCCACAGTGCCCAGTGGGGTGCGATCCCCAGGAAACACTCGCAGAGCACGATAAAGCTCGTGATGCTCAAGACGCTGTTGGGAGTCAGATCATGGATCTGAATCCCATAGGCGTACAAGAGCCAACGGACAAAAATCGTGCAAGGGGAACCCGAATCCCGCGGAAGGAACTTCCACGAAGCAGACGCGTTCCCCACTGCGGGGAGCAGGGACGGAATCCTTACCGGGCGCCCGCGTCGTCGCCACGGCCCTCCGGTGGCAGCAGCCCCCTGCTTGCGGAGGCTGTCGAGCTCCGCCGCTTTGACGGAGGACTTGCTCCAGTCGCCCTCCACCTTTTTCATCCCGGCGTCGCCCGCCGGCGGCGGCGGAGGAGCTCTCAGTACCCTTGCTCCTCTTGTGGCCCATGTTCGCCGGAGGGAAAGGGGAGAACTTTGTTGGAAGCTTTTTGCGAGAACAAGGAGGGCAAGAACTGGCGGCGAGATGGAGGAGAATGAGGATGCGTGAACTGCCTCTGCACCGCGGTGATGAAAACATATACCGCGGGGCAGTTCATCACGGCCGTCCATCGTGCAACTGCATCACGCCGCAAGAATCCAGCCGCCCACGTGTCGCGCGACGGACACCCTGGTCGTGGCTCCACTACGCACGAGAACCGAGGCGTCATCATCACGCCGCGGCGTTTTCGCGCCCAACGGTCCATATTCAGCGGTCGCCGCTGTGACAGCGGGCCCACCGTCGTCACGTCTCGTCGGGCGCAGAGCCTGTCGAGTCGTGTCATCAAAGCGTCATCTCTGACGTCATCATGGAAGTGTGTCAAGTAAGCCAAGCAATGGGCTGAGCATTCGATAGCCGTTCGACTGAACCAAGTACGTTCGAACCAAACGTTCGAGTGGAGTAAGACGAAGTAAGCTTTTTTAAAAAAAGCTGATTTTATGACAAGTTAGTAGGCCGTCAAGGCTGAGTGACAGAGTAAGTCGAGCCTGGACAGTTTCGACTCGGACAAGTTCGAGTCATCTGATCACTCCCATCGGGAGCGGGCTTTTCGACTGAGGAAAAATTGAGTTTAACCTCAATTGCAAGCAATTCAGCTTAATCTCGGGGGCTACTCCCATCGGGAGCGCTGTTCGCGCACCCGATGATTATGAAGAAAAGCAGTCGAAATGATGCGACCCCGAAGAATCAAGACAAGCTCACTCGAAGCAATCTTCATCAACGATTCCATGTGGCGTGCCCTGAAGGGGGGAGTCCTCCACCCGACTCTGCGATTCGACTGAGCACTCGGGGGCTACTGTCGTGGGGCTACCTTTCGGGTCACCCACGGTGATGGTACTTGGGTCACGCCAAGGAAGGCCCAGCGAAGCCAAGAAGGATTCCGTATGCAACAAGTAGTCGACATTAGGTCGGTGAGGAGGTTTCCATATCTTGTACGTGCAATCGCACCGTCCACCCGAGACCCGGCCTGTAGTATAAAGGCCGGGAGGGTGCGCCGTCTAGGGCATCGAATCATTGAACACCGCATTGTAGCCACCAAACCATAATTCCAGACAAGCAGGAGTAGGTCTTTACCTCAACTCGAGGGGCCGAACCTGGGTAAATCGCCCCCTGTTAGCCGTCGTGTTCACCAGCCTGATCTCTCTCTTTCTCCCTCAAATCAACCCGGGTACTCGACCCAGGGATTTGCCGAGCCGCAAGCTCGTCAAAAATTTAGCGTGAACTCTACACATATGCTATAGTGCGCTATTAGCACTGAAATAGTGATATGTCCTAAATGTACGTATCAATATTTTTATGATTTTGCTATAATTTCATAAAAAATACATCCTTTTATTGGACTAACCTTAACTTAGTTCAAAGTGTCAGTTGTTGTTTTCTACCTGTTTTTGCATAGCAGAAAATACCCGGTTCTGGGACCGTAAAAAAACTGAAAAATAGGAAAGTCAACTAACTTTTTGATACGAAGGCAGAGGAGGTGGACAAGGAGGGGCCCACACCCGTGACACCTCCCCACAGCACAACTAGAGGTGGGTGTGCAAAGCACCCGCGCCACCACTTCCTGCACCGCCTCTC
This sequence comes from Puccinellia tenuiflora, assembly GCA_012064385.1. Classification (NCBI taxonomy): domain Eukaryota; kingdom Viridiplantae; phylum Streptophyta; class Magnoliopsida; order Poales; family Poaceae; genus Puccinellia; species Puccinellia tenuiflora. The sequence goes on along the minus strand of QRDG01000988.1, from coordinate 18,512 downwards.
GACTATCCTTCTCTTATAAATTTTATACATCCTAATTAGACGATATAAAGAATTATTACGTGATGTTTGACAAAGAGCCGCCACCGTCCATGAAACCAATCTAGAGCCTTTTTCGGTACTCTACCGGAGGGGTGAACCGTCACTAGAGTTTTAACATCACCATCTCCACCACCATGATGATTAGTAGTCCACCCTTGAACTACTCGTACATAGCAATAGCTAGATGACATATTCTCTTCCATGTTTTTAATACAATGTTCACATGAGCTGCCTAACATGATTAAGATCTATACGGTGTAATTGATGTTGTGTTTGTTGAGATATGATAAATTGTCACTTTATGATCGATCAGATTAGTTCATAATAGATATTAATGCGATGTTCTATCTTTGATTTCTTTATTTAATAGTCGGACATGCTCCCCAATCTACGTGTTTATTCTAGGCAAGTTTATGTTTAGTTATCCAGGAGAGAGTGCTATGTATGATAATAGGTTTAACTTTGCATTGTCGTCTGACGAGTGACAGAAAACGGATTTGAGTTGCAATGTGTTATTGCTACTAAGGATAAAACAATGATGTTAACATTTGGATGATGTGTCATTGTTTACATTATGTCAGCATGTTTAATCCAATATTTTGTTTATACTTAAATCTTATAGATGCATGATGGATGGCTGTCTTAGAGTGGAGTATTATTTATAGATGTTGTTAAATTAATGGTATATATGTTTTGGACGTATTATCTATATGAAATAAATTACATAAATAATAATAACCATTATGAGTAAAAATAAGTATAATTTCATCCTTGTCCAAGTGTAATTTATTCACCCAACATGCAGGCTATATTTATTTGAGAGATATCTCTAGTGAAACTATGGTCTCGAGTCTAAATTTTAATACTATTTACAACTATTTATTTAATTTCATCATTATTTTCTCGTTGTTCCATTACCACTTTTATTGCTATCATCCACACTATAGGTTTAATTTATTGAACCTAGCAGACGGGAAGGTCGACAACCTTCTTGAAACGTCCTCAGTTTTACCCCTAATCTGTGCGCAAGGACTTATTCCGTGAATCTTGCCGTCTCCGTCTGGTCAAGGTAGTTGACCCGGGCTTGTAGCCACTGCTTGTGGGACCCCCTGTCGACCGTTCCTGAGGGCAAAACTGAGCAAATGGGCACACACTGATGGCAGCCCGTCGACCGTTGCCGGCGTCGCGTCTGTGATAAAAGCGGCGTACCGCGCCCCCAGAGCTCGCAGCGGGGAGCAAGAATCAGCGAAGCGGGGTTGGCGGCGGCCACGCGCAGAGGTGGGTGGCGAGCTATGAGCCGGGCACAGAGGTTGGCAGTTAGGAGCCGGGCGCGGGCGACCGAGAGGGCGGCGTCGACGGGAGCACCGCCGACGGTGGGAGGGCATGGCCGTGTGCTACAGCTACAGGTGACGTGCGCGGACACGGTGAGTTGCCCTTCGGCTCCGGGCGTTCGTGAATTGAGCTTCATGTCTTCTTCTAGCTCCCGCGCCACCTCGCGGATGGAGATCCCGGCACATACGGAGATGCCGATCTTCGTCTGTCCATGGTGCCGAATGGACGTTGCTCAGAGGATATCGCAGACACTGAGGAACAAGAATTGTCCGTTCTACGTGTGCACCAGGGCGATTGGGGGTAAGAATCGGGGCAATTTCACAATTTTCATGGATCAGCATCCTTGAGCAATCCATTTGAACTGTTTGGCGATTTTGCAGTTAAAATGTTTCTTCCTTGTTAAGATGTTCTGGTCCAGACGCTGATGAATCAGCTGCTAGTTGAGCACCAAGAATGGCTGCCACAGACAGCAGCGGCCGCAACGCGAGCTCCGAAAGAAGAGACGGAGGGCGCAGCACGCATTGATACAGAGGTTGCTGACGAGATAAGGAGATTGAACCAGAAGATTAAAAGCTCGAATATCAAGTACAAATTCCCATTTGCATTTGGGCATTTGTAGGGGTATGTTAGTCGCAGTGGGTGTAATGTTGAAATTGTATGGAATGGCATGAATTTGGGAGGAATTTGTAGGAGGAATTTGGGAGAAATTGTATGGTAATCGCACTGGCTGGGTGTAGTAGGAGTTTGTAAACTTGAAATTGTATGAATAAAGGTTGAAAGAAGGGAAAAGAAATGGGAAATTCAGAAGATTCAGTGTGGCAAATAACTCCTCTGCGACACTTTCCATCGAAATGGTGAAAAATGCGACATCGTTCGAAGAAATAGCTACTGCGCGACATTTCTGATGGCCAAAATAGCCAGCGCACGACATGGTAGATTAAACGGTCGTAACGTTGGATTGATTCCGACATGTGGGTCATAGACTCGTGCGCTCACTTAGTTGTGCTCATAGATTTAGATTTTACCAAGGACATGATTTTCTATTTTTTATAAGGCCGTGAAGGCGAGCACACATGAAGGACACGAAGTCGGACGCGCGTACGCTTTTTCCATGCACCGCATCATTCTAGGTCGCCGGATCTTATTGAACAGCTTAGATCGAACCAGCGGGCCGATCCAAACCCCATCTATCCAGCCAATCAAATTGCAGAACGAGCGCACACGCGGATCAGCGCGTCACCTACGCACACGCGGATCGACGTGTCTGATCCCAACCGTTCACTCACCAGCAATCAACGGTTCGGAAGCGGAGGGGTTTCGGATGGGGTTTCCGGGGTTTAGGGTTAGGAATTTCGGGGTTTTCCGGTCAGGGTTTCACTGAGCTATGGTTGAGCATACCTAATTAAAAAATCAAAAAAATATAAAACGTTCGCACATTGTCGTTTATTGCAACTAAGTTGCTATAAAAAATATAAAACTTGGATTTTGCGTCGGTCAGCGTTTTTTTGTGAGGTTTGACCAAACATTAAAATGAGCACAAATAATTAAAAAAAATCGTAAAAATGTGAAACCAGCGCACATTGTCGTATTATGTGACATAGTTACGATATAAAATAATAAACTTAGTCTATGTGTATTTTCATGAGAAAACCTTCACACAAATAACTTACGACGATCGATGTTGCAGAGAGTTCAACTCAAAAGTAAGGAGAAGTGGTTTTGGATTTGGAACATGAAATTTTCTTAAACCTCATCAAAGTTTCATTTTGGAGTGACTAAGAAGGATCCAGGCTTAGTTTTTCATTTTCAAGTTTCAAACTTGTTTAAATGTTGGTCAACTTAGGTTTGACCAAATTTGAAATTAGCATAAAAAATTCAAAAAAAAAAATGAAAAAACTAACGCACATAGTCTTATAATGTCATATACTAACGATTCAAGTTGATAAATAAGGTCTACATACATTCAGACGAAAATTAATGGATCTTGGTTCATATCGCCCAATCTCAAACTCCGTCGCATTGAAATGAGCATTAAAAATTCAAAATAAATAAAAAAAATGAAAAACCAACGCACATAGTCTTATAATGTCATATACTAACGATTCAAGTTGATAAACAAGGTCTACATACATTCAGACGAAAATTAATGCATCTTGGCATCTCAAACTCCGTCGCATTCAAATGAGCATAAAAAATTAAAAAATAATCAAAAAAATGGAAAACCACCTCACATAGTCTATATATATGGAATAAATATTTAGGTAAGTTATTTGGCTGATTTAGACAACGTAAAAAAAACCTTGCTTAGAAATGAGTCCATTTACCCTACCTTTGGAGCTCTTTTTTAGAACATTTTTCATGAATGTGAGTTTACTTCGCAAAAGGGCTCGGATTGATGACCAAGTTAGAACAAGCAAGTTCACCATAGTTTGGAAAGCATTGCAACATCCAAATAGCATGTCATTTTTAAGTTTGGATCAAATTTGAAGTTTGGTTCACATATTTCAATCACTCACCCATTTGGCCCTCATTTTGACACGAATTGCTCAAAACATGTACCATCATCATCCAAACACCATTAAAACATAGTTGTAGCATAGTCTAACATCACTCAACATAATACAACATCATTCATAATATTTCATAAATTCTACTTGGTTCCAACTCAATCTACAAAGCGCGTCGGGGCTTCTTTTTGATCCATGTGCTACTTGCCACCACTGTGCTCCTTGTGCTTCTTGTGCTTCTTGCCACCATTGTGCTCCTTGTGACCCTTGCCACCATTGTGCTCCTTGTGACCCTTGCCACCATTGTGCTCCTTGTGACCCTTGCCACCATTGTGCTTCTTGTACGTTCTGCCTTGATGCAGTACGTCACAAGTGCATTTCTACACTCACTCATTGATGAAAAAATGTAACCTTTTTCCATCTGAGGGTTCTCATGGTCCCATTCAACAGCTGCAACGTCTTCATCCTCGTCCTCACCACAGCTACATTGTCTTCGTCTACACCCACCGCGTCAGCGTCATCTTGGTTTTTAGCCCGACATGCATGTCGTAAATTCTGAACAACATCAGAATATAGCCTCTCTTCTTCATCCCCACAATTGGAGTCATCAGGCTCCACTTCAACAGGGACCCTTCTGCTGCTGCCCACGCTTGTCGAGCCAGCACGTCCTCGTGCACTACCTGAACTTTTCTGGCTGGAGCTACGATCATGAGGACATGGTGCCGCCCAGAATGGTCCAACTGCCGGCACAACCACCTCATTTTGCAGCTTCACATGAAATTTCTCTCTCTCCTTATGCTTAGCAAACATGGTAGCGAGCTCTTCATCATTTGTAACTTTCACCCATTTATTTCCCCCATCTTAGTATTTGAATTCCATTTCATCATGCAAACCCCAAGGATATGGGCTGCAAATTACCTCCCCAAATTGTCTAAAACTCCAATTGCAATCCATTGACAAAGGATAATCGAAATCTTCCGCGAATTTCTTCTTATTCTTTGCATCCACGAGGTACCGGTCCCTTCTAATATTCACCAAGAAAGCAAACCGCAAGTCCATCCTAACCCACGAAAAGCAGAGACGAATTCAGCACACCAATAGCAAAATCAACTAAAACCAATGACGTATCATGTCTAATCAAATGTTCAAATGTACAAGCGAGCTCAAACTTACCACTCGGGAACCCAGTCGTGGACGCGGCGGGTCTCCGGCCCGACGTTTGCCTCGCCAGCTACTCCGGGGTCGCTGCCACTCGCCATTTCGCCCTGGAGTTAACCCTCTTACTTCCTCTGCCTCGCCAGCCCCAGCGCTCCCGCCGGGCGCATGGAAGGAGCCCCCGCCGCGGGTCGAGCAGGTGGCGGGCGCAGTGGCAGAACGAGCGGGACAAGCTGGTGGCGGTGGAGCACGTAACGGTGGAGCACGTTGCGGTGGAGCAGTTGGCTATATACGCGGGACGGACGCGGCGGCGCAGGTGGTGGCGGCGGAGGTGGTGGCGGCGGCGGAGGTGGTGGCGGCGCAGGTGGTGGCCGTTCGGGAGCAGGGGTGGTGCATGGACAGATTGGGGGTAAGGTTCAGGTCGTTATTTTTAGCGCCGATGCGCGGTCCCACCTGTAAGATGCGAACCCACTTCACTAACACCTACAGATAGAATCCGCTTCAGACTGGCCGTTTGGCCTCGCCATAGCAGCTACGACTGAAGTAGTGACAAAATTGAGCACCATTTGGAACTAGTGGCAAAACTGAGTCATACCAAGACTCTAAACGCAATCTATTAAATGACCTTTATTTATTAGCTGCGAGGATCATCTTGATGGGCATACATATATATAGGCCAGGAGCGGCATAGTGTTGTAAGTGCGCTTCCATCAATCAAGTATATATAGGCACCTGCTACTGCGATAACTAAATGCTTGTCCCAGCTCAATGTAATAGCTGGCAGTCTAGAAGCAATAGCGGCTCCACGCAACGGCGGACAGACATGAGCAGTCAAATAATAAGCCAAAAATATATAGCGGGCAATATTAGAAATTATCCAAGGCGAATTACGTGGAGAAACATGCAGCAGCAAGTTGCATAAAAGGCCGGGCAGGAGGAGCAGTAAAAAGTTATTCTACAAAAATAAGATGAATATAATGACTTGACGAACTTATTGTATGATAGTCCAAACCAGGAAACCAAAATATTCCCAACCAGGATTTTGGTTCTCTTCCCGTAGCCGGATATCCCAAGCACCCCCTAGAAACCGTTTTACCGATTAAAAAATACGGAATTTTTTTTATTTAAACACAGTTATCTTGATAAATAGACAATATCTCGCGAGCCTTCATCGTAAGAATGCGTGGCAGTGGCTGAACTGTGGAGTTCTGTTGGAAGTCACAGGTTGGAGTTTCACTTCACTCATTTTGTGTTTTGATGATTAATATGTCGTAGGAGATCTGATTTGTGTGAATACACAAAATAACATTTTTTTGGTTTTGAGGTATAATATGCCGTAGAAGATCTGATCTGCGCGAACACACATAGTAATACAAAGAAAACAAACAATTGATGATTCTCGAACCCGCTACCTGTAAGTCTACTGGATGTCAGCAAGGTCAGACCGATAAGATAGAATCATTCACGCTGAGATTTTAGTTTAACATGTTATGTAGTGTTCTGGGAGATTTTAAATTCGAATTTCACTTTTCAAATTCATCCAGTAACCGCTTGGGATTTCTCGGTAACCGGTTACGCGAGCCCCCTCGAGAAAAATATTCTATTCGGGAACCAGAATCTTGCCCCCAACAATTCAGCTTCTGATTTTCAGAGAAGAGTGAGAAACTTTTACAGGGTAGTGGGTTGGTAGAGCATGCTGTCTTCATGCAGGGAAGCCACACCTTGGCCAGGATTGCAGGGGCTGGTGCTCTAGTCGGCCTTGTTTGCCATGTCCCGCTGGGCGGAGTTAGGATTTAGGCACTTAACCAGCATAATTCGGGATCGTAAATAAGTTTATTATCAACTTTCTATACTAGTATAGATGAAATTGTTAGATTTTCTCCTAGCACTTTTGCCTGGCTTGAATGAAAAAATGCTATTGATCCCGACTACCAGATGGCTCTTCGCATCGTTTGGGAGCACCCGTTGTCGCCATGGCGGATTGATTTGAGATCAGGGTAAGGATGCCATCGCTTGGCCGCCGCAAAGGAAACGGAAGTTACGGTTAAAAATTGAGCTCCAAGTGGATGGGCCTGAATTGGGCTTGGCCTCGGTATTTAGTTACGTACATATGCACATGGATTAAGTATACTTTTCACCCCAAAATCTATCACATTGGACACAATTCACCCTAAACTCTAAAACCGGGTAATTTGTACCCTAAAATAGTACAAACCGGACAAATCACACCCTGGGAGTGGTTTTGCTCAATTTGGGGCGGTTTTGAGTCAATTTTGACATTTTCTTGGATGACGTGGCGCTGACGTGGCGCAAAAAAAAAATCCCCAATGCGCCCGCCGGAGCTCGCCGCCGTCGGGATTGCTCGCCGGAGACGCCGGCGGTCGACCGGGGTACGGCCGGGGTGGAGGCGAGGGTGCGGCCGGGGTGGAGGACATCTGGCGGCGGCGAATTTCATCGGGGTGGAGGACATCCGCGGCCTCGACGGCGGAGACGGCGAGGGAGGGGACCCATCGGAGCAGCTCCAGCTCGGCGGCGTTGCGGCGGTGAGGGTATGAGCACCCGCGCGAGCCGGTCGGCCATGGCCGGCTCGGAGGCGGCGACGACGGCCTCCTCGGTGTCCACGAGCTCCGCCATCCGCTTGGTACTGAACCCGAAGCAGAGCTCCCCGCCGCTCCCGAGCGGGCCCCCGTCGCCGATGAAGAGGTCGAAGCAGAAGGGGTACTTGCGGAGCCAGTTGGTGGCGCGGCCGAGGAGGTCGAGCGTCTTGAAGCGGGACTGGAGGAGGCGGACGGGCGCGGAGCGGGACGGGAAGCGGAGGAGCAGGCGCTTGATCTGGTTGTTCACGATCCAGCGACGGTTCTGGCGGAGCGCAGCCTCCAGCGCCGGGTCCTTCGGAGACGACCACCGCCCCATGGCCGCGCTTCAGCGGCCACCAGTAGCCGGCCACTAGCAGCAGCAGCCCCGGTGGCGGCAGCGGATTGGCATCCGATGGCCGGATCTGAAGGTCAACGCAGAGGAGAGGATGATAGGTGGGGCCCACGTTGCCCTACGCCACATCATCGCCTAGTCATCCAGAAAACCGCCCAAATCTGTGCAAAACCACTCCCAAGGTGTGATTTGTCCGGTTTGTACTATTTTCAGGATACAAATTACCCGGTTTTAGAGTTTAGGGTGAATTGTGTCCAATGTGATAGATTTGGGGGTGAAAACTATACTTAATCCTATGCACAACACAGGTAGTAGACGTGGGCCACTCAAAAAAACCAAGTAGTAGACGTGGGCTTCGTGTACTAATCAAGTAATTTTCCACGTCAATTTTTTTTGAGGGCATTTTCCACGTCAATTAGCACCCATGTACGGATGTACCCATGAGTTAAACCGCCAGATTGCTCAAAAAAAAAAACCGTCAGACATTCTCAGGATTCCTACGTACAACCTAAATTGTTCATGCCGAAATTGTACTAGCGGATGAAAAGCGTCCTCCGATCTGTGCTACGTATTATACTATGTAAAGCGGCCCGGGCTCTGGAGGGGGACCGGCCTGGGGGCCGGCCCAGGCTGACCTGGAGGCCGGCTGGCTCCGCCTTGAGCTTTTGCCTTGACGCTTGCTCTTCCTCATCCACACATATCCCTTAGTTGATTGGAGTCCATGGAGTTCTTTGCCACCCTTTGAAGTCCTTGGTGGCTTATCGTACGTTGGAGTGCTTGACATGGTGTTGTCGCTGGGTTGGGCTACATCATCTCCCCCTCCTTCGAAAAGCGTCGTCCTCGACGCTAGCACATCCTCATCATGTGAAGGAGATAGATGGCTTTGATGTTGACGTAGTAATCACCATGTAGGTTTTGTTGACGCCAAATGTATGGCCTCTCTTCAATGTTCTTTCGCCTTTCATTAAACCTAGAGAACTCACAAAGAAAACGAAACAACACTCAAAGAGTAGCCAATTCTTGAAGTTCATGACATGGGCACTTAAGTAGAAGGAAGTCACCTTAGCAAGACGCCAACATTCCGTTGATGCGCAATCTTGTGCCATGAAGTTGTGGGTGGCGATCCACTCATTTGTACCTACATACATCAAAGACCAAGCAAAACATGTGCGTGCATGATATAGGGGCACATCATTGACGACATGTCCAAATTTGATCATAACACCATTAGCACAACACAAATATATGAAATGGAATACATATGCAAGGTCATTGTGCAAGCAACTCGGCCGAACATTGTCAAGATGTGGGAACACAAAATCTCCAAGAAAAGTGGAGAAGCCTATGATACCTATCTCATTGTGAACCATATGAGGTCCATTACATTGAAAGCATCGGAAAGAGAAATTTGTGAACCACACAAGGTGCGAGAGGCTCTTATCATCGCCATCATGGGTGCAAACAAAGCAAAGAGAAGAGCAAGTTTTCATCGATTTTGTTGCAACACCAAGAAGACAACATCCAAAGGCCTCATGACAAGACATGCTCAAAATATCATTATGGTGGCCAACAAACATGAGGAAAGAGAAATTGCTCATCAAGTTTGCGGCGACACATAAATCATCTATATGAAAGATCATGAAAACATGTATGTCACAAAGGGAACCAAAATCACTCACATGTTTGCACGCGAACCAAAGGAAAGAGCAATTGTTCAATTTGTTCGATGCAACACATGGAAAAGGCAATAGATGTGGAAAGGAGCCACAACTCTCATGAAAAATGCTCTCAAGAGCTCTTTTTGTCAACTCATGCTCAATTGAGGTTGACATGATGAAGCGTGAGCCATTACACACGAAATTCCATAAAAAGAAATTGTGTGCATGGTACATGAATGCATCATCCATTATGATGCATCTCTCCATTTGCACATCACCAATCGCACTACAATCAATTTGAATATATGAAGTATGCGGATGGGCAACATGCAAAACGAAGAAAGGAACAAACTCAACACTCAAACAAGACAAATCTCCAAAATGTGAGAATGCTATGGGGCCAAACTCATTGTCAAGAATTGCATCATCATTGCAAGCAACACATATGGAAGAGAAATTGTTCGACATATTGCATGCAACAATGGGAGAAAATTTGAAAGACTCATAACAAGGCATGTATATGGAAAGATTATCACAAATAGGTAATTCCGCATGATCAACATTGGTTTGAAACAAGGTATCACATGGGAATATGAAAGAAGCATAGGTGACATCAAAAGGATCATCCATAGCATGCAAGCAATCACAAGTCATCATGTCCACTAGTGGGATCATGGCATCATCAACACCCATATACGTACCTTTGTAGTCCCGCTCATGAGAGGTAGGTGTTGTGGTAGAGGTAGCGGCGTCCATGTAGCCGACTTGTTCATCATGATGTAGACATGGGGTGGCATCGTATTCATCCTCCATGTACATCTTCTCCATCATAGGCACCATCATGTCGAGGCTTGGCGTCTCATCATCCATTGAACCTAGTAGAACATGAGAGAACACACTAGAGGTAGAGGGTAAGTTGTTAGAAATCAAAATGGCCTCACTTGACCTATCAACTACCTCTTCCAACTCAAGGTGTGTATCACTCATTCCCTCAAAATGGAAGCACTCAATCTCGCATATGGTGTAGGCACTCAACTCACTTGCACTCTCACTCAAGTGGGCTAGGTGGCTCTCATTCTCGTGGTGTTTCGCTCTCTCACCACTCAACTCACGTGAAGGTATCTCTTGTAGTTGATGGTCAAATTGTGTTTGAGGGTGTGGGGTGGAGGGACGATGGCGCTCTTGATGTTGTCGATGCCGATGATGTTGAGCAACCTCACTTGGTGCTTTGTTTCTTGCGGCGGAGCGGTGCGAGGTCCTTGATCTTGGCCTTGATGAGCGCCGATGACGTTATTCGAGGAGCTTGCTCAAGGACTCTTCAAGTCGAGTGAAGTGCTCATTTCGTTCGCGTTGTGCGGCTTGGTGGCGCTCCTCGGAACGGCGCAAGGCGTCGTCCAAGTACTTCTTGATTGCTTCCTCTTGTTTGCTCGTTCCGGCGTCTTGTTCTTCCCTAGCCATGATAAGGAGACACAAGTGATATGTGGAGTATGTGGTGGCTAATAACCGCTCTTACCTTTGGTTGATAGTATTGGACAAGTGGACTCGCCTTCCGATACAAAGGTGTCACAAGAATAAGAGTTGGTTGATTAGCAATCCAAAAGCGACTCACACACACACTTATGAGGAGCTTAGGTATGGCAAAGTGGCAAGAAATCGAAACGAAGCAAACGATAAAGCTATTGCAACAGGTGGAGGATAACCACAAAGATCAAGAAGCAAAAGAGACTAACCACACAATCCAAGAAACAAAGGAAACTCACACGTGGAGACAAGCGTGGATGGTGCGACTATGGGGATGAGCAACTTGGACCTAACGAAGACTATGCTCGTGCCGCACCACCGCTCGAAGGACAACTAGCTCAAGTGTATAGGAGGGAGCACCCGATTTGCACAAGTGTACACGTTTCTCTATTGGGTATTGGAGCTTTGAGGCGGTAAGGAGGACTAGGATCACGGCTCGGCTTTTCTCTTTTTCTCTTTTTTTTAATCTTTTCTAATTCTCTTTTTGCTTTATGCTTTTGCCCGAGCCGAGTCCGCTACACGTTGATTCTCGCAAGATTATGATATGCTCACTTGGTGTTACACTAGTGCAATGCTCACACTTTGACGAACTAGCTCCTAGGAAAAAGTTTCGCGAAAAGGAAAGGGATGTGTCGCAAGTTTTACCTTTGGTTGCGTCGAGGTGGCGAGGAAGCGACACGAAATGCACGTCGGTGAAGAAAGGTGCTGGCGGTAGTACCGGTGGACTCGAAACTGCACGGGCTGCTGGAGCTGGGAGCGGAATTGGCTCCGGGAAATCTTCAATCCGACGAATTTTGGGCGAAAATGGCACAAGGGAACACCAAAAGGAAGGTGGGGAAAGGTCTTAAGCACTAGATCCGTGGATCAAAACCACAAATCGCTCACCAAATCGAGAGATCGAACGAAATCCATATGGGCTATTTTTTTTGTGAATTTTCGAAATTGGTATGGGAAAGAAAAAATTTGGTGGAAAAATGGCTAAGAAATGGTGGAGACACGATTCAAATCCGTGGCAACCCTTGCTCTGATACCAAATGATGTAGGGGGTTGGCCCGATCTTCACGGTTTTGAGGGGGAAAAGTGGATGAACACGAAGAACACGGAGGTGGAAACGAAGAACACGAGGGGAAAAGGGAAAATTCGTGGGGGATAACTCGCGAAGCCTACGAGGGAGAATCAACCGGCAACAAACCCCCAACAGAGCAGCCTCAAGATCCCAAAACCCAAGTCAACAACACGCTTAATGAAACCGATTTCTCTTACCGGCCGGTCCACCGATCCAATAGAATCCACAATGGAAAGATTGGTTTGCACTACTAGAGACACCTCAGTGAAAGAGTAGCAACAACAAGAGATTCATCATCCTCCTCGGAGGAACCCATCACGGGAAGGAGCAACGCTCAACTCTCTAGTTCATTCTTCTCTAGTCTAGAATGGAAGGGGGGAACTATTTATAGTTTAGTACAAAACGAGGGGGTCCGGCCTGGGGGCCGGCCTGGAGGCCGGCTTGCGCTGGTGGGGATCCGGCCTGGGGGCCGGCCTAGGCCGGCCTGGAGGCCGGCGTCGTCTGGTGGGGGACCGGCCTAGGCCGGCCTGGAGGCCGGCGGCATCTGGAGGGAGACTGTCCTGGGGGCCGGCGGCGTCTGGAGGGGGACCGGCCTGGGGGCCGGCCTGGAGGCCGGCGACGTCTGGAGGGGGACAGGCCTGGAGGCCAGCGGCGTCTCGAGGGGGACCGGCCTGGGCCGGCTGGGTCTGGAGGGGTCCGGCCTGGGGGCCGGCCCAGGCTGACCTGGAGGCCGGCTGGCTCCGCCTTGAGCTTTTGCCTTGACGCTTGCTCTTCCTCATCCACACATATCCCTTAGTTGATTGGAGTCCATGGAGTTCTTTGCCACCCTTTGAAGTCCTTGGTGGCTTGTCGTACGTTGGAGTGCTTGACATGGTGTTGTCGCTGGGTTGGGCTACATCATCTCCCCCTCCTTCGAAAAGCGTCGTCCTCGATGCTAGCACATCCTCATCATGTGAAGGAGATAGATGGCTTGACGTTGACGTAGTAATCACCATGTAGGTTTTGTTGACGCCAAATGTATGGCCTCTCTTCAATGTTCTTTCGCCTTTCATTGAACCTAGAGAGCTCACAAAGAAGACGAAACAACACTCAAAGAGTAGCCAATTCTTGAAGTTCATGACATGGGCACTTAAGTAGAAGGAAGTCACCTTAGCAAGACGCCAACATTCCGTTGATGCGCAATCTTGTGCCATGAAGTTGTGGGTGGCGATCCACTCATTTGTACCTACATACATCAAAGACCAAGCAAAACATGTGTGTGCGTGATATAGGGCACATCATTGACGACATGTCCAAATTTGATCATCACACCATTAGCACAACACAAATATATGAATGGAATACATATGCAAGGTCATTGTGCAAGCAACTCGGTCGAACATTGTCAAGATATGGGAACACAAAATCTCCAAGAAAAGTGGAGAAGGCTATGATACCTATCTCATTGTTAACCATATGAGGTCCATTACATTGAAAGCATCGGAAAGAGAAATTTGTGAACCACACAAGGTGCGAGAGGCTCTTATCATCACCATCATGGGTGCAAACAAAGCAAAGAGAAGAGCAAGTTTTCATCGATTTTGTTGCAACACCAAGAAGACAAAATCCAAAGGCCTCATGACAAGACATGCTCAAAATATCATTATGGTGGCCACCAAACATGAGGAAAGAGAAATTGCTCATCAAGTTTGTGGCGACACATAAATCATCTATATGAAAGATCATGAAAACATGTATGTCACAAAGGGAACCAAAATCACTCACATGTTTGCACGCGAACCAAAGTAAAGAGCAATTGTTCAATTTGTTCGATTCAACACATGGAAAAGGCAATAGATGTGGAAAGGAGCCACAACTCTCATGAAAAATGCTCTCAAGAGCTCTTTTTGTCAACTCATGCTCAATTGAGGTTGACATGATGAAGCGTGAGCCATTACACACGAAATTCCATAAAAAGAAATTGTGTGCATGGTACATGAATGCATCATCCATTATGATGCATCTCTCCATTTGCACATCACCAAACGCACTACAATCAATTTGAATATATGAAGTATGCGGATGGGCAACATGCAAAACGAAGAAAGGAACAAACTCAACACTCAAACAAGACAAATCTCCAAAATGTGAGAATGCTATGGGGCCAAACTCATTGTCAAGAATTGCATCATCATTGCAAGCAACACATATGGAAGAGAAATTGTTCGACATATTGCATGCAACAATGGGAGAAAATTTGAAAGACTCATAACAAGGCATGTATATGGAAAGATTATCACAAATAGGTAATTCCGCATGATCAACATTGGTTTGAAACAAGGTATCACATGGGAATATGAAAGAAGCATAGGTGACATCAAAAGGATCATCCATAGCATGCAAGCAATCACAAGTCATCATGTCCACTAGTGGGATCATGGCATCATCAACACCCATATACGTACCTTTGTAGTCCCGCTCATGAGAGGTAGGTGTTGTGGTAGAGGTAGCGGCGTCCATGTAGCCGACTTGTTCATCATGATGTAGACATGGGGTGGCATCGTATTCATCCTCCATGTACATCTTCTCCATCATAGGCACCATCATGTCGAGGCTTGGCGTCTCATCATCCATTGAACCTAGTAGAACATGAGAGAACACACTAGAGGTAGAGGGTAAGTTGTTAGAAATCAAAATGGCCTCACTTGACCTATCAACTACCTCTTCCAACTCAAGGTGTGTATCACTCATTCCCTCAAAATGGAAGCACTCAATCTCGCATATGGTGTAGGCACTCAACTCACTTGCACTCTCACTCAAGTGGGCTAGGTGGCTCTCATTCTCGTGGTGTTTCGCTCTCTCACCACTCAACTCACGTGAAGGTATCTCTTGTAGTTGATGGTCAAATTGTGTTTGAGGGTGTGGGGTGGAGGGACGATGGCGCTCTTGATGTTGTCGATGCCGATGATGTTGAGCAACCTCACTTGGTGCTTTGTTTCTTGTGGCGGAGCGGTGTGAGGTCCTTGATCTTGGCCTTGATGAGCGCCGATGACGTTATTCGAGGAGCTTGCTCAAGGACTCTTCAAGTCGAGTGAAGTGCTCATTTCGTTCGCGTTG
The DNA here is from genome assembly GCA_012064385.1 of Puccinellia tenuiflora. Lineage (NCBI taxonomy): Eukaryota > Viridiplantae > Streptophyta > Magnoliopsida > Poales > Poaceae > Puccinellia > Puccinellia tenuiflora. The sequence goes on along the minus strand of QRDG01000988.1, from coordinate 3,210 downwards.
TGCGGCTTGGTGGCGCTCCTCGGAACGGCGCAAGGCGTCGTCCAAGTACTTCTTGATTGCTTCCTCTTGTTTGCTCGTTCCGGCGTCTTGTTCTTCCCTAGCCATGATAAGGAGACACAAGTGATATGTGGAGTATGTGGTGGCTAATAACCGCTCTTACCTTTGGTTGATAGTATTGGACAAGTGGACTCGCCTTCCGATACAAAGGTATCACAAGAATAAGAGTTGGTTGATTAGCAATCCAAAAGCGACTCACACACACACTTATGAGGAGCTTAGGTATGGCAAAGTGGCAAGAAATCGAAACGAAGCAAACGATAAAGCTATTGCAACAAGTGGAGGATAACCACAAAGATCAAGAAGCAAAAGAGACTAACCACACAATCCAAGAAACAAAGGAAACTCACACGTGGAGACAAGCGTGGATGGTGCGACTATGGGGATGAGCAACTTGGACCTAACGAAGACTATGCTCGTGCCGCACCACCGCTCGAAGGACAACTAGCTCAAGTGTATAGGAGGGAGCACCCGATTTGCACAAGTGTACACGTTTCTCTATTGGGTATTGGAGCTTTGAGGCGGTAAGGAGGACTAGGATCACGGCTCGGCTTTTCTCTTTTTCTCTTTTTTTTGAATCTTTTCTAATTCTCTTTTTGCTTTATGCTTTTGCCCGAGCCGAGTCCGCTACACGTTGATTCTCGCAAGATTATGATATGCTCACTTGGTGTTACACTAGTGCAATGCTCACACTTTGATGAACTAGCTCCTAGGAAAAAGTTTCGCGAAAAGGAAAGGGATGTGTCGCAAGTTTTACCTTTGGTTGCGTCGAGGTGGCGAGGAAGCGACACGAAATGCACGTCGGTGGAGAAAGGTGCTGGCGGTAGTACCCGTGGACTCGAAATTGCACGGGCTGCTGGAGCTGGGAGCGGAATTGGCTCCGGGAAATCTTCAATCCGACGAATTTTGGGCGAAAATGGCACAAGGGAACACCAAAAGGAAGGTGGGGAAAGGTCTTAAGCACTAGATCCGTGGATCAAAACCACAAATCGCGCACCAAATCGAGAGATCGAACGAAATCCATATGGGCTATTTTTTTTTGTGAATTTTCGAAATTGGTATGGGAAAGAAAAATTTTGGTGGAAAAATGGCTAAGAAAAGGTGGAAACACGATTCAAATCCGTGGCAACCCTTGCTCTGATACCAAATGATGTAGGGGGTTGGCCCGATCTTCACGGATTTGAGGGGGAAAAGTTGATGAACACGAAGAACACGGAGGTGGAAACGAAGAACACGAGGGGAAAAGGGCAAATTCGTGGGGGATAACTTGCGAAGCCTACGAGGGAGAATCACCCGGCAACAAACCCCCAACGGGGCAGCCTCCGGATCCCAAAACCCAAGTCAACAACACGCTTAATGAAACCGATTTCTCTTACCGGCCGGTCCACCAATCCAATAAAATCCACAAGGGAAAGATTGGTTTGCACTACTAGAGACACCTCAGTGAAAGAGTACCAACAACAAGAGATTCATCATCCTCCTCGGAGGAACCCATCACGGGAAGGAGCAACGCTCAACTCTCTAGTTCATTCTTCTCTAATCTAGAATGGAATGGGGGGACTATTTATAGTTTAGTACAAAACGAGGGGGTCCGGCCTAGGCCGGCCTGGAGGCCAGCATCGTCTGGTGGGGGACCGGCTTGGAGGCCGGTGGCGTCTGGAGGGAGACCGGACCGGGGGCCGGCCTAGGCTGGCCTGGGGGCCGTCGGCGTCTGGAGGGGGACCGGCCCGGGGGCCGGCCTGGGCCGGCCAGGAGGCCAGCTGCTTCTGGAGGGGGTCCGGCCTAGGGGTCGGCCCAGGCCGGCATGGAGGCCGGCTGGCTCCGCCTTGAACTTTTGCCTTGACGCTTCCTCCTCCTCATCCACGCATATCCCTTAGTTGATTGGAGTGCATGTAGTTCCTTGCCACCTTTGAAGTCCTTGGTGGATTGTCGTACGTTGGAGTGCTTGACATGGTGTTGTCATTGGGTTGGGCTACATCAGATCCCAACCACTGTCCTACCTCATTAAATAGTACTCCCTTCGTCCCATATTAGTTGCCACATAAACGGATGTATCTACACATATTTTATTGTGTGGATTCATCCGTTTCAGTGACAACTAATATGTGAGAGAGGGAATACATACCGAGTACAATATAAGTTATAAGTAAATATCGTTTTTTTTTAGATTGTGAATCCCACATTAAGTCATTGCTCTCGTATGCCTCTTACAACTCTTTAGATTAGAATTGCGGGCTTTCAAGTTGACTCTACTCACGATATATTAGTAACAAGACATGTTTCTAGTAAGGTAGTAAAATCTACATATGTTCATCCCCACTAAAACCCAGTCCATAAATACATGCATGTGTTTCCAATTCCATGCCCACGAAACTACCTTTAGCTGAGAGGGTATACAATGAGAGAGGGCGTGTGTACTGAAGTGCAAACGATTTAGAACACACAAAAAATGCCCAGCAAGATTGTAAGAGCTCAATGTCAAGAGCGATAGAACAAACCGAGGATACACACAACTAAATTACTAGTCAAAATAAAAGCCAAGATCAAAGACGCACAACAACCAACATCGACATTAATCGATGCCCTGGGCAACACAGGATCCATGAGAAAGTTCCCTTCGAAAAGGGTAATGGCACAGAAGTGTCGCCGTCACCAGATCTATTGAAAGACCATATAGCTCACGAGCTTGCAAAGATAGGTCGTAGTGTGTTGAGTACTAATTTGTTGCTTGGTTCTTTTCCGCCTTTTTTGACAGACTTAACCAAGCGTGAATGTAATGAACCTTTGCCTTCTTGATTACTATATGCAGAATTAAAAAATACTCTCATTACTTTTTCCTCCTTTCATGTACAAAGTTCTTATAAGAAATTGTTCACTCGGGAAGACTTGCGGTTGCAAGCTCAAATATGGGAGGTTGCTATTCATGCATTACAATATGTGGCTTTTGGCGTGTGTCTAGGTTTGCTCGAGTCTTCTGTCATCACCTCGTGAGGACGGTCCATTGTGGTTGACCCTAATTGTACAACTTAGGTGGAGTGATCTAGATCTGTAGGGGATTTTTTTGTATTTGGTTTCCTTCTTGGTATATGATTTTCATTAGGCCATATAAACTATGTCTATCGTAATGTAATGGGTTTGTTTATATTTATTTTT
>QRDG01000987.1:67852-176406 GCA_012064385.1 Puccinellia tenuiflora | reverse complement strand
CTTTAAAATGTCAAAATAATTTGAAAATAACTTTTTTCGAAAACGTTCATGCCTTCTACTTGCATGTAGATTTTCATCCAAAATAATCCCCATCATTGATAATCAAATCACGGACCCTCTAGTTATCTACCTTCCAGTAATCATCACAGATAATCATAAGCTAGTTGTTCGTTAGCAGTTACACTAGTGGAAACAGGGGCTTCGGTTTGGCCCTTCCGTCCCGGTTCCCTTACGGACCGGTACCAATCATGGCACTAGTCCCGGTCATTGGTCCCAGGGCGCCCGCCAGGACCAGTCCCGGTTCGTAGGGGACCTACCGTCCCGGTTCGTGTTACGAACCGGTGACAAAGGGATGCGGGAGGAGGCGACAGAGGTGGGACCAGCCCGGACAATGCACTGTCCCGGTTCTATTTACAGACCGGGACTAATGGAGGGACTTTAGTACCGGTCCTTGTTACGGACCGGGACTAAATATATTCTATATCATCTTCCACCCCCCGACCCGGGCCGTGGCCAGGCCGTGGCCATTTTTGAGCTCCGGGTTCATCTCCATTTTCTTAACCCTTGCTCCTCCCAACCACGAGTTCGGCCCCTATTTTCTCCACCATTTGTCAAGTTTGGCGGCACCTCATCTACCCGACGGTTAGCACTCCGGTGTTCCTTTTTTAGCTCATTTTGGTGCTACTTAGCAAATTTTATTTTTCTAGTGCTAGCAAGGTGTTTGATGAAATGCCTAAGTAAGAGATTTCATTTTTTTTACATGCAATTTTAGCTCAAATTAAAGTATAATGTATTGGGTTTACAGTTGTCCGGTGACCATCTTTACCATCGTCGATCGCCCGCGCCATCCCGTCGCCGGCACCTCCTCGGTGAGTCTTATTTATCCCTTTTTAACTTATTGATATACTTTAGATGCATGTATATTATCTTACTTTTTTATATGTATAGTGTGTCATGGTTTTGATATCCGTCCCCGTCGGTCCTCGTCCGGTCTATGACGATCCGGATGTCGTTGTTGAACCGGAAATTCCAACCGACCCTACCATCGAGTTTTTTGAAAATGAAATTAATGATTTGAAAGCAAAACTGGAAAGAAGTGAAAATCTCCGTCTCCAAACCCTAGAAGAGAAGATGAAATTGGAGCTCCATATTGCCGACATCGTCGATGAGCACAAGATCAAGATGGATGCAATGCGCTTGAAGATTAGAAAATTAGAAATTATGCCATTCATAAAGAGGCTTGGTATCATTATGGTGTTGGTTCGATAGTTACCATAGTTGTGATTTTTATCGCATTTGTTGTTGGGCTTAAATTCTTTAGATAGTTGTATGTTAGTTTGAACCAATGTATGTTTGTGAGACTATATGTATTACATTTGGTTATTTGCTCTACTTTGGTTTGAATGTGATGAACTTATATATTAATTCACTTTATCACTGTTATATATTGAAGAAATAGTGTTAATGGTTTTTTATATTTTATTTATATAATGCAGATGAGTCAGATGAGTCGGCAATGGATGTACAGTGACCGACGTTATCCCGACTTTATTAATGGCATGCATTATTTTCTCCAAGTGGCTGAGAAAAACAAGCCGCCAAATGGTTTTATTTCATGTCCATGTAGTGTCTGCAAGAATACTCAGGACTACTCTACCTCACAAACCATTCACGTCCACCTGTTGAAGTCCGGTTTCATGGCCGGTTATAATTGTTGGACCAAGCATGGAGAAAGAGGAGTTATAATGGAAGACAATGAGGAAGAAGAGGATAATGACAACTATCCTATGTTCACTGATCACGGTGGTACATCAATGGACTGTGCTGACAGTTATAGAAGCCGTGGGAGAAAGAAGCAGAAGGAGTTAGACCGTTTATCAGAATTGGAGCGCATGGTTTCCGGACTGCGCTGTCAGATTGACTCAATCAGCCAGCACCGGGCACCTGATCAACAGCAGCAACAAGTCGACGTCGTCCAAGAACCGCGAAGAAGCAGCGTGGGTTCCACGCCGCTACAAGTATCTGCCGCAATAATAGAACAGCCGGCGGCTCACTACCCCGTGGATGATATCACGGAGAAGACGGAGTGTGAGCTTCATATGTTAATGAAGAACATATCCTTCAAGGTGGCGGTCGGCTATGCGTTACCAAACGAACCTGGAGCAAGCTACCATCTTGGTCAGATTCCAGCTGGCTATGCTCGTGTCGGGGTGGATGCTATTATACCGGGATTTGAGGCACTTGAGCTTGACTATCCTGGAGGTGACGATGAGACGACACTGGGACAAGTCAAGCACGGTTTCGTTCTATGGAACAAGAAATACATCGTGCTTCCAGGCTTAGCACCAAGGCCACCGACTCCTCCAAGTAGAAGTCCACCACCTACAATTCCACCCTTCCTACCCCAGAGGGACCCCAGCGCGAGTCCGTCTCCATCTCCAGCTACACCAGTACGGTCTCCATCTCCAGCTACACCAGCACGGTCTCCATCTCCAGAGCCAGTCCAGCGGTCTCCATCTCCAGAGCCAGTCCAGCGGTCTCCATCTCCAGAGCCAGTCCAGCGGTCTCCGCCTTATAAGTGGTTTGATGCGAAGAGGGCCGTTAATGGTTCGCCTCCTAAGAAAAGACAGAAAAAAGCCGCGAAAAGTGAAGACTCCTGAGAAGTTACCTTACGAGAGGACTGTCGAGGAATCCGAAGCCATTAGGAGGGCCGAGGTTAAAGCCCATTTTACAAAGAAACCGCCCCCGGAAGAACTACCCAGCATCAAAGGGCTTCCTCGTGACAAACTACATTACACTATTAGGTGCTTATACAACCCTCCACCAAGGCCGTCATCAGACTATGAGCGCTCTATTGAAAAGTCATACGACTCGGTGTTGGAGAACCGGAAAAGCGGGAAACAGATAGCCCAGCTGGGACAACAAGCTACGCAATCGCTCCCTCCGCTTAAGGTACTTACCGACAAAGACGCCCACCGTATGGTACCTCAAGGAAGTGTCCGCCACTTCCCTGAGGTACCTTATAGGGTGCCTTATCGATATGTTCAAGGCAAGTCTTTGGTCACAACTGAGGTGGCCAAGTTACTACCAACAAGGATGCGTCAGTTGAATTCATGGTACATGAAAGTCGCAAAGAAATGTATAATAGGTATCATGGCAAAAGTTAGAAAGGAGGAACACTTCTACGATGACTACGGTGTGCAAATTGATTTCTCCGAACTTTTCCAATTATACAATGGTTTACCTCTCGATAAAGCAATCATCAGTATATTTTGTCTGTAAGTTATTTATTTTTGTAATTTAATTAAGTCTTTATATATATATAGCTCACAGCACATTCTAATTTTGGTACGCTATTTGTGCAGAAAGAAGATGATCGACTACAAAAGGGAAATAATAAAACCGGTGGAGATTGGTTTCATGGACCCTAATGTTATTCATGAAGTGAGCATAAGGAAGAAACCACAAGTTGTAAAGGGAGTAATGATAGAGGCTTTCAAGCGACACCAAGACAAAAAAGAAATATTTCTTCCTTACAACTTCAGGTAAGTGTTACTAATTGCTTGTACACATTCTATTTTTGCTCACCCGGTATCTTAAGTCTAATTGATGAGTTATATGCGCATGCCTCTGTATGTAAATTTGCAGCTACCACTTTATTCTCGTGGTCATTAGATATCACCAGGGAATAATTGAAGTCTACGACTCATTAAGGAGAGACCCTAGAGAGTACAAGAGCTTGTTTGATGTCATGAAAGAGTAAATTAAATTCTTATCACATTACTATACCGACCTCTCTTTCATTCATTTCGTGATATCAAGTAATTAATTAATAACAGATGTTTTGTTCTTTCTTTGTCGAGTAGAGCATGGCAGACATTCGTCAAGGAAGTACCCGGTAAATGGCACGAGAAGCTGGTATGGACTCTGAACCAAGTAAGTAGTACTATACCTATATCCATGAATTAATGTAGTTTGCAATACCATTACCAAACTTAATGTGTTGAATTCTATTCTCGAACAGTGGTGTCTGGAACAGCCAAAAGGGACCCTCTTATGTGGGTACTACGTTTGCGAGTACATTCATAGGATGACTTATGAAAAATTCGAAAATCGAAGAAACGCAGAGGTACGTAATTATACATTGTTCACAAGTTTTTTTTGACAAAATAATATGCATATCAATTGTGTGGAGTTTCATTCATAATTGTTTAATTTTCTCCTTCTTTTAAAGATTGTAAGGAAGCGGGCCGGCCTCCTACCAGATGACCGTATAAGAGCAATTGGGGAGGAGCTGGCGGGATTTCTTCTTGATGATGTCATACCTGAAAATTCAGAGCACTATTATCTACATATATAAATGTACTATGATTTCATGCATGTATAATTAATGCATTTGAGTACTTTGTGTACGGAAACGTGACGACAAATTCATGTGTTACAATTAATTTGTAAGTGTGTTATATATATGCATCAACGTGTGATCATAGTACAATATAATTTATATCGACGTATCAACGTGTTTCCGAAACTATCCAAAACCCCGGCACTAAACACACACGACACCCGGTCCGTGCAATTCTGAAAAAAATTATAAAAGAAAAAAAGGCCTAACGGTAGTCCCGGTCCGTGTTACGGACCGGGACTAAAGACATCCAGCCCGCGGGCTCGCCCGTGGCCACGTGGGAGGTACTCTAATCCCGGTTCGTAGCCAACCGGGACTATAGGGGGGGGGGGGGCTCTAGTCCCGATTTGGTAGTCCGGGTTGCCCAGCCGGGACTAGAGGCCGTCTGGAACCGGGACTAATGCCCCGTTTTCCACTAGTGTTAGCAACCAAAGGTCAGAACCTTGAGCACAAGCTAGGTCAGATTTCTTGCCTGGCTCGATCGGCTAGGCTATATTGGAGAAGCTCATGCTAGCAAAACGTGGATTCCATTGCCGCTTCATGTGACTGGGAACAGAAGCTCGACCATCTTGGCCTCTTGGGTATATCTGGGAACAGAAGGCAAGAGTTAAAAAATGAGTTGTCTCAAATGGAGTTGTTGGAGGAGTCTGTTGGGTTGTCACCTGAAGAGCATCATCTCAGGTTTCAGATACAGGTTGAGTTGTTTGATCTATATTCGGAGGAGGAGGCTCACTGGTTTCAAAAATCTCATGGCAAGTGGTTGTTGGAGGGGGATTTAAATACGTCCTATTTCCATAGAATTGCTAATGGCCGTAGAAGGAAAAACAGTGTTCAATCTTTACAAAATGGTGAGATTTTAATAGAGGGGACAGAGAATCTGATTCAACATGCGACTGAATACTATAAGGAGTTGTTTGGTCCTGCGCCTGGAAATATGTTTCAGTTAGATCCTAACTTGTGGTCTTTGGAGGAAAAAATAAGTGAGGAAGATAATATTGAGTTATCTAGACCTTTTACAATTGAGGAAGTGAAATATGCTCTCTTTTCTATGGAAACTAATAAGGCTCCTGGCCCTGATAATATCCCTGTGGAGTTTTACCAACACTGTTGGGAGGTGGTGAAAAATGATATTATGAGGCTTTTTCTTGATTTCTATAATAACAATTTGGATGTCCAACGGCTAAATTATGGGGTCATTACTCTGTTACCGAAAATGGCAGAGGCGAATAGGATTCAACAATTCCGTCCTATTTGTTTGCTGCGATGCATTTATAAATTGATTACTAAAACTCTTTGCTTGCGCCTGGATCCTTATGCATCTAAGTTGTTTAGTGTGCAACAAAATGCTTTCATTAAAGGGAGGAATATTTTAGATAGTATTATGGCGTTGCATGAGATAATGCATCATATGCATGTTAAGAAAAAGACGGGGATCATTTTAAAACTGGACTTCGAAAAGGCGTATGATAAGGTAAACTGGAATTTCCTTTTAGATTGTCATAAAATAAGAAGTTTTTCGGAGAAATGGTGTTCCTGGACCAAATCTATTTTGTATAATGGGACAGTGTGTGTGAAAATGAATGATGTGATGGGACCTTATTTCCAAAGTGCGAAAGGTGTGGGGCAGGGGGATCCTATGTCTCCCACTTTGTTCAATATGGTAGCTGAAAGTTTAACGAAGATGGTTTTATGTGCGCAAAAAAATGGTCTTATCACTGGTTTTGCTGCAGATTTGGTGGAAAATGGTGTTGCTATTTTACAATATGCCGACGATACGGTGTTGTGTATTGAGCATGATCCTGATCAAGCTTTAAATTTGAAATTATTGTTATATATGTTTGAGATGATGTCAGGCCTAAAAATTAATTTTCAGAAAAGCGAAATTCTAGCCGTGGGTGGGGATAGTATCATATCAGAATTTTATTCTGACTTGTTTAACTGCCAGATAAATCAAATGCCTATGAAATATTTGGGAGTTCCTGTTACTTATTCAAATTTGAAATCTGTTGATTGGGATTTTCTAGATGCTAAGTTTATTAAGAAGTTGGATGCCTGGGTGTGTGATTCGGCCTCTTCTGGTGCTAGGCTTACTCTTTTAGACGCTTGATTGTCGGGTATTCCTTATTATTACATGTCAATGCATTTGCTTAACAAGACAGTAATTGAAAAGCTGGATAAGCATAGAAGACATTTTTTTTGGGCTGGTATAAAAAAGAAAAAAGCGTATCATATGGTGAAGTGGAAAAAAGTGTGTCGTTCAAAAAATAAAGGAGGGTTGGGTGTGAAAGATTTGCATAAACAAAATGTTGGGAATATGCCCTAGAGGCAATAATAAAATGGTTTATTAAGCATATTCACATTTATGATAATAGTTTATTATCCATGCTATAATTGTATTAAATGGAAACATAATACATGTGTGGAATATAAACACCCGGAGTCCCTAGTGAGCCTCTACAGGACTAGTTCGTTGATCAAGAGATAGTTAGAGTTTCCTAACTATGGACTTGTTATAGTCACTTGATAACGGAGTCATATCATTAGGAGTAATGGTGTGATGGACATGACCCAAATAAAGAGTTGCAATTAATCGTGTCACAAAAGTTTTGTTGTCAACACTTTTAATATGCCAAATATAGTTTCCTTAGACCATGAGATTATATCACTCCCGTTCACCGGAGGAATACTTTGTGGACATCAAACGTCACTTCGTAACTGGGTGATTATAAAGGTGGCTTTCAGGTATCTCCGATGGTGGGTTGTTGGGTGATATGAATCGAGAGTGGAATTTGTCCCTCCATGTGACGGAGAAGATATCTCCAGGCCTTCTCGGTAATATAGCATCAAAAGTCTGCAGACATGTGATTAGGTTGTAATCACCGGGATCCTATATTATGGACGAGTAAAGAGAACTTGCCGGTAACGAGATTAAACTAGACATGGGGATGTCAACGATTATATCTCGGGCAAGTAAAATATCGTGAGACAAAGGGAATCGTATATGAGATTAATTGAATCTCCGGCATCGTGGTTCAATCGAGAAAAAGTTTTCGTTGAGTGTATAGGAATTAATATGGACATCCCGGTCCCGCTATTAATTATTGATATGATCATGTCTATGCATTCTCGAACCCGTAGGGTCACACACTTAACGTTCCGATGAAATTAGGTTTTGCGATGAATTAAATGATGAAGTGAATGAATGGTGATTCGGAGTCTCGGATGGGATCCCGGACGTCACGAGAGGTTCCGGAGGAGTCCGGAGAATAAGATTCATATATGGAAAGTGGTTTCCGGAGGTTTCGGAAAAGTTCCGGAAATTATTTATAGGGTACCGGAAGGTTCCGGAGTGTTCTAGAAGGGTCTAGAAGTGGGACCATATTTTGTATGGGGCCCACATGGTGCAAAGGGGTGCTGCCACCACTTAGGTGGTGCGCACCACCTAAGCCCACATGGGCTGGTGCGGCATAGGAAGGAGGGGAGTCCCACTCCTAGTTGGACTAGGAGTTGGGCCCTCCACCCCTTTAAGAAAGGGGGCCCAAGGAGGAGTCCTAGTTGGACTCCAACTTGGGGGGCAAGCAAGGAGGGGCCGGCCGGCCCCCTGCCCTTGACCTAGCCGGCCACCTATATAAAGGAGGGGAGGGGGGGCGCAACACACACCTTGGAGGCTGCCCCCTAGCCGCACCCCCCTCTCTCCCTCTAACCCTAGCCGCACCCCTCCTCTCCCGGAGGGCTGCCGCCACCTCTCCTCCACACCTAGCCGCACCACCCCTATGCCCTAGGGCTGCTGCGCCACCTTGCTCCTCTCCCTCTCCTCTTGCTTGGCTTGGCGAAGCCCTGCTCGCGGAGATCGTCATCATCACCGGCACTACCGTCGTGCTGCTGAGATCATCAAGGCCACGTCTTCTCGCTTGCGGGATCAAGGAGTCGACGTCTTCATCGAGCTGTACGTGTGGACGCCGCGGAGGTGCTGCCCGTTGCTGCACTTCACCGGATTGGATCTCGAGGATAATACATCTCCTCGCGACTAGACGAGTCTAGTTGCGGGGATCGACTAGCCAACCCCTGCACCGACAAAACGCGTTTGTTGAACTTCGAGGGTAAGAGATTGGATCTCATCTTCGCTATCTTCATCTCATAGATCTAGATCCTTGGGGTTTATTCCGCTTTGCCGCGTAGAAAATTTTTGTTTTCCATGCTGCGACCCCATCAGTGGTATCAGAGCCTAGATCTATTCGTAGGTGTTGATGCGATTAGAACACAAGGAGTTGTGGGCGTTGATATTTTATGTTGCTACCTTCTCGCGTGCACTTTGCATCTTTGCGGTATTGTGAGATTGAAGCGGCCCGGACCAACCTTACTCGTCCACGCACGAGAGACCGCTTCCACGACTGACATGCAACTTGTTTTGCATAAGTGGCTGGCGGGTGTCTGTTTCTTTTGCTTTAGTGAGGATGCAATTTTCAATGGAAGGCCTTTCAAAAGGATGAGTAAATAAGCAACTATTATATCACCGTTGTGGTTTTTGCGTAGATTAGAACGGTTCTATCTCGTTGACCCAAGCCACGTAAAATTTGCATAAACAAAGTAGAGGCGTCTAACTTGTTTTTGCAGAGGGGGTCAAGTGATGTGATATGGCCAATGTGATTTGTGATAATGTATGCAATGATCATGTTTGTAATATTTCGCGACTTGCATGTCGACGAGTACGGCAACCGGCAGGAGCCATATGGTTGTCTATTATTTTATGTGACCTGCGTGTCAATGAAATCACCATGTAATTGCTTTGCTTTATTGCTAAGAGTAGCATTAGTTGTAGTTGCAATAGTTGGTGGACAACCATGGTGATGGCGCCAAGATGATGGAGATCATGCCGGAGATGGATATCTTGCCGGTGCTTCTAAGATGGAGATCTAAGAGCATATGAAGAAAGGCCATATCATATCACAATTATGAATTGCATGTGATGTTAATCCCTTTTATGCACCTTATTGTTATGCTTAGTTGTGATCGCGACGGTAGCATGATAAGGTGATCTCTCATGTTAATATCAAGATAATTAAGTGTTCTCCCCTAGTATGCGCCGTTGCGAAAGTTTGTCGTTTCGAAGCATCACGTGATGATCGGGTGTGATAGATTCAACGTTCACATACAACGGGTGCAAGCCAGTTTGCACATGCGGAAATACTACGGTTGTCTTGACGAGCCTAGCATGTACAGACATGGCCTCGGGAACACGGAACCGAAAGGTTAAACACGAGTCATATGAATGATATGATCAACACTGAGTTGTTCACCATTGAAGCTACATCATCTCACGTGATGATCGGTGGTGGTGTAGTGGATTTGGATCGTGTGTCACTAATCAACCGGAGAGATGTTGAGTTTAGTGGGAGTTCGTTAATTTGATTAAATTGAACTAAAATTATCATAAACAAGTGTCCTAAAGATGTCTTTGCAAAATCCTTGTAGATCATGGCCGACTACAGTAGTATGTTTCTTGCTGAGGAGCTGCGTCTCGATGGGTCAAACTTCATCGAGTGGTACGAACGTCTTAGAGAAGTCCTATCAACCAATGATCAGCTCTACGTGTTACATGAACCCTTAGAAGAAAAACCCGATGCTTCTGCGAGTTACAACAAGCGTATGGATTGGCTCAGCCGGAGTAAGACTCACATTCAAGTCAATTGGTTGATGAGTGTCTTCATGAATTCAAACCTATCCAAACAATTCAAAAACTTGAGTGCCATTGAGACTGTCACTAAGCTAAAGGAAATGTTCATAGCACAAGTGAGAATTGCAAGGTTTGAAGGTCTGGGTGTGTTTCTTTCAACTAAGATGGAAGAAAATGATCGCTTAGAGGATCATCTGATGAAAATGTATAGGATATATTACACTCTTATGGATGCTTGGGATGTGGAGATGAGTGACGAATTCGCGATAGATGGGTTGTTGCATTCACTTCATCCCAAATTCAAGAATTGTGTCAGAGACTATGTCAGGGAAAGGGATTCGATCACCTATCCGGAACTGATGTCTCGACTTCGTCAGATCGAAAGGAATCCCGTAGCAGGCGGAGGAGCCAACGCAGAAGGTATATTTTGATATACTAGTTATAAATGTTTAAATGTCCCATTTACACTTATGGTGAGCTAAGTATTTGATACTTGTGCTGTTTTATGAAAACAGGGCCTGCCGTTTGAGAAGTGCATGGAGGGACTGAGTGGATTTCGCGGGAAGATGGCAATCAAGGAGTTGATGCTGGCGATGTTCTACTTCTACATTTATCGTTTTAAATTAGAGGATTTGAATGAGTTTTGTAATCGAATTAAGTGTGATCTTAAATTAGTGTGTCTCGGTTTATGAGACGGTCATTCATGTTAAAGACAAGTGGTTGTTCTGTTTTCATGAGTAATCCTTTTTGGAGATCACGTTTCGATTATGAGATTATTGTCCTTTGCTAGATTTAAACGATAATTAGTTAAACACTTATAAAATAAACACATGCTAAAATATCCAATACTTAATGATGAGATTTGTTTTAATTATACTATTAGTGCTGAAGAGCATCTTGATGCGCATCACTAAGTAGTGTGATTAAAAATGCCATTTTCTGGAAATGCCATGAGTTGCTGAAAATAAACACAAGTGTTGGTTGTATTTTTCAGTAAATAAAAGACATCATTGTTTTATCATGGATGAGTAAATAGGAGTATTTATTCATGTCATGATGAGATTTTGGAAGTAGAGGATATTAAGTTAACAAGATAATTGAGTCTTTTTGATTTGATCAAAAGAGACAAAATATTTGAGTTATTGTTTAGTATGGTGACTTGTGACAAGTGTTATCACAAATTACAATGTTTAGAGATTGTTCAAAAGTGTTTTGATAAACTTAAAGTATTGTAATCACATTATATTTGATATCATGTGGTCATAAAGAAGGGTTTTTGGTTTTAAGGTTTCATTTGTATCATTTAGATTTATTTTGATAACACTCCTGTTTTAAATAAAGGATCTATTTAATGATTTGCATTTCGCATATGAGTTATGAGAAATAGTGGTTTCAATGATTATGAGATAATTAAAAACCAAAGCAAATAAAGTTTTGTAGAATATTCATATGAGATTATGAATAGAGATTCCACAATGTGAGACTAAAAGGGACAAACCAATGTGTTTGGTTGTGTTATGTATTTTAGTGGTTTTATCGTGAAATGGTTTCATGGATAAAAGAATTGTTGGAATGAATTTAGAAAGTTTAAGCCTTTCATGTTTGTAACATCCCAGATTTTTCAAACTTTTGAAAAATCAGAAAAAAAAAATCAAAAACTTTTTGAAAATTACATTTTTTGTGTTTTGAAATTTTCAAAACAAGCATGGCATTCATGTTTTCTTTGCATTGTGCATTTGTGCTCCTGGTTTTATGAAGTTTCAAAAGAATAGAAATTTATTTTCTTATATTATGAAATAGCAATTACCCTTTAAATGCCCAAGGGTATTTTGGTAATTTACTTTGGGTAAAAATAACAAAAATGAGTTTATCATGGTTATACCACATGATACCACTCATATTATTTTCCTGGATTTTATTTGAGTTCAAAAAGAATTTATGAAAGCCTATTTGTTATTTTTGACATAAAGGAGTCAATTATGCAAATATTACATAATTGATTTTATTTAAAAATAAAATATTTTGGAAATAGGTTTCAAAGTATTTAAAAGGATTATTTTGTCTTTACAAATTTTTGCAAATTGGTTTGAATCCATTTGGATTCATATTTTAAAAGATATGAATTATTTTAGAAAATAGGAAAAAAAAAATGAAAGGGCCACCACGGCCAGGCCGGCCCGAGCCAGCCCAGGAGAGGCCCAGCATCGTCCCCGGCAGCAGCCGCAGCCCGCCTCCCTCTCTCCCTCGCTGACATCCTGGCCCCACCCGTCAGCGCCACGTCACCGTGACGTCATCGTGTTCTTCCCCAATCTCCGCGCCCGACATGGCAAGCTCCGGCCGAAATCCCTCCTCTTCAATCCGTGCCTTTATGGCCGAGATCGGCGCCCCCTTCTGCACCCATATAAACCCCACCTCGCCCTCTCTCCTCTGCCCCAAAAATCCCTCTCCGAGAGCCCCCAGGCTTCTCATATCCGAGCTCGACGTCCGCCTCGGCTGCCGGCGACTTCGTGCATTTTTCGGTGAACTCCGGCGACCACAGGACCCCTATTCGCTCTCTTCTTCCTTCTATTAACCCTGCACACCTCTCTGACACCATTTGGTGATTTTTGTGCCCCCAGACAGACGTGCGCATCCTCGACCGACGACCCCGACCGCAGGCGCTACTCCGGCGAGCGATTCCGGCGGAACCCGTGCACCCTGACGCCGTCGCCCACGCCAACAAGCTCGCCCCAACGTCCTGCACCTCGTGGTAACGATCCCCTGTCCCCTCTCCCTCTCCCTTCGCCGGAACGCGCGACGCCGGCCATGTCACCGCCACGGTTAGGTCACCGGAGCAACTCCGGCCGCCAGCACAGTAAACCCTAGCTCCTCTACCGTCAGATCTGTTTTCAACGTCCTAGATTAGATCTAGTTAAGTGAACCGGTACGCCCAGTCAGCAGCCCAGTCAGCAGCCAAGTCAGCGCCAACTCGGATCTGTCAGCCAATCAGGAGACGCCGCGTGGACAAGCATTTCTGGATTTTGTGGATTTAGATTTAATCTGTCTGTTTTGCAGAAAAACCCCTACATCTTAGTTTTATCATATCTTTTTATCTATTGGGCCAAATTCAAATATTTTTATATATTTGAAATCCTTAGAACCAGTAGAATCTTTCTGGCGTTTTAGTTTTCTGTTTTGACAAGTTTAAATTTATTTGAATTTCAAATGTGAAATTTGAGTAAATTTGTCATAACTTTAGTTTAAAAATAGATTTTTGAGTAAATCCAATTGGGTTAGTTTAGTTTTGAAGCCCTCTGTCCAGTAGGACCAACCCCTTATTTTTGTAGTTATTTTTCTTAACATTAGTATTTATTTTGTGTTTATTCCCTTTTTTGGGAATTGTTTTATGTTGCTTTTATAATAAAAATTGTTTTAAATGCATTTTGACCTCATGCATACTTTCACAAATCAGAAAACTTAGTGTAGTAATTTTCTTGTGATTTTAGATGCATTTCATGCATAGCATATTTTGTTGTATTGTTATTTTTATTATATTGTTATTATTGTTTTGTATGTTTATGTCTGGCTTGTTTTATTTGTTAGACCTTTCGGAGAGACCCGGGAATTTTACCAATTGTTGCTCCTACTCCTCCTGCTGCCAAGGCAAGTGGCACACTCATGAAATTCCTATTATTTTGATATATGCATGTTGTAGCTTTTACTTAGAAAAATTGCATGATAGGTTATTAGTATGGCTATGCTAAAACTGTTTAGTGTAGTTTACTCCTTTTTACTAGATGGTCTAGATACACCTATGAGCACTTAGTAGTTTTATAGAAATGCTATGCTTGGTTTTGTTTTGATAAAAGTAAATTCTACTAAGTTAAAGAAACTCCTGGGTGGATTTGCTTTGTTGACGGCGGTTGGAGTTGAGTGGCTACTCGGGGCCATGTCTATGGTTGTACTCGAGTATGTGCACTTGTGGATGGCCACCCAGGGACAAAGAGACCGACGTTACTCCAAGTTTAGTTAGCTTACCGTGCAGCCATAAGTCA
This sequence comes from Puccinellia tenuiflora, assembly GCA_012064385.1. Taxonomy (NCBI): domain Eukaryota; kingdom Viridiplantae; phylum Streptophyta; class Magnoliopsida; order Poales; family Poaceae; genus Puccinellia; species Puccinellia tenuiflora. The sequence goes on along the minus strand of QRDG01000987.1, from coordinate 162,293 downwards.
TATGGGCTCTGGCTTGACTAAGTATGTAGTGTGGAACCGGCCCGGCCTGACAGGTGGTGGTAGAGGTCTGTAGGTGGAGCGCGTCAGGACGGCAGTGGTCGGGAAAACACTTCGGAAAGGTCTCGTCTTCATCTCCTCCTTTCCTTTTCACTTCAAGAAGGGTCAAGGTCAGAATGGGTTGATGAAGTCTTATGGTGAAAGTGCACAACCTCTGCAGAGTGTCAAACTAAGTACTTAGCCGTGTCCCCGGTTACGGACAATTCTGAGTAAGCTGGACAAGGACGTCAATGGAGGATCTCATCATTCTAATTTCTCTAAGTTAAAATTTTGAAGGGTGAACAAGGGTAGTTGAGACAATGGTTGTCATACCATACTTGTCTCGTTTAGATGAAAAGTGTTTTGAAAAGAGATAGGAAAAATTGGCTTTATGCAAATTAGCCTTCAAACTCCACAAGCCAATATATGCATATAGGTTATTAGAGTTTTCCCCTATGAGTCCACAAAGTGTCACTTGCCAGATCCATTTTATGGTTCTGACCCACCCTGTTGAAATATTTTATCAGGATGCTCTGACGATGAGTGAGGTTCGTTTAAGGGTTTCGAGTCTGCAACCAACATGTTTCGCCTGTGGCTGCATGAAGATGATGGAGACTCCATGAAGAATAATGTTTTCCGCTGCTTTACTCTTTCAAGCTAGCTTCGTGCTATGCAAAGTTGTAATCGAATATTTTCCTAAGTCTGGATCCGTTTGTAATATTTGATACATTGTTGTGATATTTCATCGTAAACTGTGTGTGCAAATGAATCGATCCAGGGGTTTGCACTATACACAGGGATCTTGCCTAATTTTAAGTGCAGGTCCGCTACAATGTTTATGTATCAAGTGGCACATATGTAAAGTGCTATGTTGGTTAAAACTTGACACATAAAAGGTTTTAATGATGGTGATCATTGAATTTTGGTTTAGCTTGTCTAAAGAGATGTAGGTTTCAAGAATATGAATTCTGTCAAAAGTTGCGAAATAATATTCATGATTTACTTGTCATGTTTGGGAAACAAGACATACCTACAAAACTACAAAAGAAGAAATAGAAACTTTAAATACGAAAGTGACTAAGAGTCATTCTACTTTAAGTTTAAGTCATAAAGTAATTGTTACTTGATTTTGTGAAAAGAATGTTTCACATATTTATTTTGCAAAAGAGTTTGTGTGGAATAAATAAAACTTAGAGCTGGCAAAGTGCTGGTGTTTCGTATATGAGTTCTCGAATCTTAAGAGTTAAGAGTTTTGGAGGAGTCCAAAGTGTCGAGAAAGTGCATAAGAAACTGAGTGAGATCTAATTAAGATATGTGGTGACATATATTAAGTTAGAGTAGAAATTAATTTCCATAATCAAAATATGTGGTGACATATGTTTGAGTGGGAGCTAGTTAATCATGGTCAAATATAAAGATAACATATTTCTGAGTGGGAGCCAAAGTGGCTTCACAATTTAATATGTGTATGAGGTATATTTGAGTGGGAGTTTACAACATAGTGTTTGAATGAAATGGAGATTTCATAAATGTTGTAAATGGTGACATGGACCAATGCATAACTTATGAAGTTAGTTTGAACGTCAAATTTTCATGTAGATGAAATGTATCTATGGAGGATAGATAAGTTTGATAAACATTAAAGTCAGGATGTTTCAACCTAAATATTTTGAAGGAGTTCAAAATGAAACAAGAGAAGAATGGTTCATCTCATTGTGATATATAGGTGAAGCATTGAGTTAGAGAACTCAGTACAAAATTGATGGTTGGAGGATATGTTGGAATTCAATATGAATTGTTCATAGATCTCAACATATAAGAACCATGTGTTTGTATATGACGATATGTGACCCAAGTTCTTAATTGTAAGAACATGTTGAATGAGGAGTCATTTTTCATGAGATTGAGATAAATTTAGAAAATGGTGGACTTGGTTGAAGTCATAAAGCCATACTAAATTAGGGATCTCTTAATATCGGAGTAGCACAGCGAAAGCATGATCGGAAATATCAAAGTGACAAGGCTCACTGTTGATTTGTTAAGTCAACAACATATAGGAGTATATGATTAATTCAAGGATTGGAATAAGATATAATATTTTGGTTTGAGAAAGTTGTTTCAAGATTGAGTGAGTTCCAGATGCATATGTTATGAGAAAGTCCATTTGACTAATCATACATATGGGCATGAAAGGATATGAGTATCTCACTCTATAACCAAACATATTATATACATTATATGATAATGAGTTTTATCATGGGATGATAAGAAGTTTATCATGAGATGATAAAGTAATGTCAAATTAGGTGACAGTTACAATTTTGCAAAGGACATAAAGAGCTGTAAAGTACAAGCGTGGACAGAACCTCTTCCACAAGCAAACATGATCAGCACTGAGACTTCATGAGTGAGACTCCATGGGTGTTGGATCGCGGAAATGTAAACTAGATTATTGACTCTAGTGCAAGTGGGAGACTGTTGGGAATATGCCCTAGAGGCAATAATAAAATGGTTTATTAAGCATATTCACGTTTATGATAATAGTTTATTATCCATGCTATAATTGTATTAAATGGAAACATAATACATGTGTGGAATATAAACACCCGGAGTCCCTAGTGAGCCTCTACAGGACTAGTTCGTTGATCAAGAGATAGTTAGAGTTTCCTAACTATGGACTTGTTATAGTCACTTGATAACGGAGTCATATCATTAGGAGTAATGGTGTGATGGACATGACCCAAATAAAGAGTTGCAATTAATCGTGTCACAAAAGTTTTGTTGTCAACACTTTTAATATGCCAAATATAGTTTCCTTAGACCATGAGATTATATCACTCCCGTTCACCGGAGGAATACTTTGTGGACATCGAACGTCACTTCGTAACTGGGTGATTATAAAGGTGGCTTTCAGGTATCTCCGATGGTGGGTTGTTGGGTGATATGAATCGAGAGTGGAATTTGTCCCTCCATGTGACGGAGAAGATATCTCCAGGCCTTCTCGGTAATATAGCATCAAAGTCTGCAGACATGTGATTAGGTTGTAATCACCGGGATCCTATATTATGGACGAGTAAAGAGAACTTGCCGGTAACGAGATTAAACTAGACATGGGGATGTCAACGATTATATCTCGGGCAAGTAAAATATCGTGAGACAAAGGGAATCGTATATGAGATTAATTGAATCTCCGGCATCGTGGTTCAATCGAGAAAAGGTTTTCGTTGAGTGTATAGGAATTAATATGGACATCCCGGTCCCGCTATTAATTATTGATATGATCATGTCTATGCATTCTCGAACCCGTAGGGTCACACACTTAACGTTCCGATGAAATTAGGTTTTGCGATGAATTAAATGATGAAGTGAACGAATGGTGATTCGGAGTCTCGGATGGGATCCCGGACGTCACGAGAGGTTCCGGAGGAGTCCGGAGAATAAGATTCATATATGGAAAGTGGTTTCCGGAGGTTTCGGAAAAGTTCCGGAAATTATTTATAGGGTACCGGAAGGTTCCGGAGTGTTCTAGAAGGGTCTAGAAGTGGGACCATATTTTGTATGGGGCCCACATGGTGCAAAGGGGTGCTGCCACCACTTAGGTGGTGCGCACCACCTAAGCCCACATGGGCTGGTGCGGCATAGGAAGGAGGGGAGTCCCACTCCTAGTTGGACTAGGAGTTGGGCCCTCCACCCCTTTAAGAAAGGGGGCTCAAGGAGGAGTCCTAGTTGGACTCCAACTTGGGGGGCAAGCAAGGAGGGGCCGGCCGTCCCCCTGCCCTTGACCTAGCTGGCCACCTATATAAAGGAGGGGAGGGGGGGGCGCAACACACACCTTGGAGGCTGCCCCCTAGCCGCACCCCCCTCTCTCCCTCTAACCCTAGCCGCACCCCTCCTCTCCCGGAGGGCTGCCGCCACCTCTCCTCCACACCTAGCCGCACCACCCCTATGCCCTAGGGCTGCTGCGCCACCTTGCTCCTCTCCCTCTCCTCTTGCTTGGCTTGGCGAAGCCCTGCTCGCGGAGATCGTCATCATCATCGGCACTACCGTCGTGCTGCTGAGATCATCAAGGCCACGTCTTCTCGCTTGCGGGATCAAGGAGTCGACGTCTTCATCGAGCTGTACGTGTGGACGCCGCGGAGGTGCTGCCCGTTGCTGCACTTCACCGGATTGGATCTCGAGGATAATACATCTCCTCGCGACTAGACGAGTCTAGTTGCGGGGATCGACTAGCCAACCCCTGCACCGACAAAACGCGTTTGTTGAACTTCGAGGGTAAGAGATTGGATCTCATCTTCGCTATCTTCATCTCATAGATCTAGATCCTTGGGGTTTATTCCGCTTTGCCGCGTAGAAAATTTTTGTTTTCCATGCTGCGACCCCATCACAAAATCTGAGCCTTCTTTGTAAATGGTGGTGGAAACTTGAAACGCAGGAGGGTTTGTGGCAAACCATTGTGAAGGCTAAGTACCTGCATAATAAGTCGGTAGCCTCAGTGAAACCTAGAGTGAAGGATTCTCCTTGTTGGAAAAATTTACTTAAAGTGAAAGACATATATTTTATGGGAAGAAAGGTGGTTTTAAATAGAGGTAACCTGGTGAGATTTTGGATAGATCCTTGGCTAGATGATATGCCGTTAAACACTGAGTATCCTGATTTGTTTGGTATTGTTCAAATGCAAGAGAGTACTTTTGTTGAGGTGAGAGGTGTTCAATGTGAGATTGCCTTCCGTAGAAGGTTGTTTGGTAATTTGTTAGATTAGTGGAATGAAATAAAAAAGAGGGTATGGGATGTGCCTAATACCCATACTCCTGATGTGGTCAGATGGTTGTTGAATCCTAATAGGCAGTTTTCAACTTCATCGGTGTATCGCTTACTCGAGAGGAACCTGGTGGGACCGGATAATAAGCTCATATGGAAAGCGAAGATCCCTTTGAAGATAAAAATCTTTATGTGGCAACTGTTTCAGGATGCGGTGTTGACTAGGAGCAATATGAGAAAGAGAAAATGGAAAGGGTGTCCAAAATGTTCCTTTTGTGAGAATGTGGAAACAGCCTTGCATATGTTTTTCTCTTGTGCCACGGCAAAGGTAGTTTGGGGGGTTTTAGGTGCGTGTGTGGGTACGGACACTTGTCCAAAAAATATCTGGCAGTCTATTGTTTGGTTTCATAGGTTCTTACCGGGGGATGAAAAAAATTATATGGTGCTTTTGGCTGCTATCTGTTGGTCTATTTGGATAGTTCGCAACAAAATAACCTTTGATGCATATGTGATGAGGTCTCCTGAGGTCATCGTTTACACTATGGCTTCGTTTCTTGTGTATTGGGCAGGGATGGACAACGAAGCTGATGCAGGAAGGTTGAAAGCGGGCGCAAACAAGCTGATGAAGATGACGTCGGACTTGACTCGCAGGACTCGAAGGGAGGAAGGACGTGGAGGGATCCTGATGATTGATGGTGCCTAAGGGAGGAGACCCAGGGAGGAAAAGTTGGCGATGAAGTGTGGTTCCTTTGGCCGGTTTGGTGATGTTAGGCGAGTTTTGTGGTGGTGGTTTTTTTTTTGGTGTTTTGGTCTGGACTCCTATGGTTTGAACTTTTTGTGGTAGCTAGGTTTGAGTGCTGATAGGTTTTCGCCCCGTAGTGGATGTTCCGATGTCGGGCATCTATCAGCGGGTTTCCTATCAGTGCAAGGGCACCTCTCTTTTCCTGTTTCCTTTTATTTGCTGTTTTGGCTACAAAAACAATGTATTTCCGTTATGCAAGTAATGGAAAGGGGGGTAAAAGCCCGGTTGGTATATCACGGTCAGTGACTTTCTGGTAACCTGTGGCACCCAGAGAGAAGCAAGATGAGTAGTAAGCCGCTGGTTTAATGGGAAACAACATTGCAAAAGAGGAAACTGGTACAGCCGAATCTCTGGCGTGATAGTACAAATTCATGCATCGTAACTTCGTACTGCGAGGTAGGTAGATTTTGCGCCGAACTTCCGTTCCACTAGTGCACGTGCAACGCACGCCTCTAAAATATAAGTGTCCTTTCTAGTTTAGTGTTTTTTTATTATTACCGAATCAATAGATATCATGACTAAACAGTGTAATGATCTGCACGGTGCAATGCATGTATTTGCAACAACCCCATTCCTATATTTAGTGATATAGAATGTTTCATTGTTATGGCTCTTTTGGAGATATTTAATCTTCTTTTAAATGTGTTTGTTTTTCGTAGTTAGAGTGATTATTGCAGTGGTGCTCACCAAAGTGACGCTCTAACATCAGGGCTATCCTTCCACCTTCCAATAATCACCCTTGGTCGGATGCACCAGCTAGCCGCCGCTAATTATGTCATGCTTCCACGGCACTACCGGAGATAAACAATATAAGGAATCGTCCCTTGTCATCAGCCACCACGAGGTTCGGTACACGACCGCCCGTTGATGCCATTTTCCTTGCTAACGCCATTGTCCTGCTCGGCCCGTGCTAGTCTGACCAAGTTGCGCCTTGGCAGTGATATTCACGGCATGTATGCGATAACAGGGGTCTTCGCTCGACTGGCGTGTACATATGTAGCAACATCCTTAGGCTGGTGCCAGTGGGGGCGATAGCGCGGGCGGTACCGCCCGGCGCCGGGCGAGAGAGAGGCGAGACGGTAGCGGCGGGCGACGGATCCGTCGCCCGGCGGTAGCGGGCGCTACCGCCCCACTACAGCCCGCATTGGTACCATGGCGCGGGGCGAGAGGGAGGCGAGAGCGGGGCGACGTGCTGGCGGCTGCAGGCGAGAGGGAGGCGAGAGGCGGGCGTGAGAGGCTGACGTGTGGGTCCGCCTAGAAGAAAAGGGAAAAAGAATTAAAAGGTGAAGGGAAAAAAGGGAAGAAAAAAGGTGACGTGGCTATAGCCTGGGACTACAGCCCATGCACTGGCACCGTGAGGTGAGAGTGGGGTGAGAGTGGGGGTAAAAACTGACGTGACGGGGCGATAGTGAGGCGGTGCACTGGCACCAGCCTTAACGATCTTCAGTCACTCCTTGTTGAAGATGGCTCACACGTACAATTCTTCTAGTTTCTACCATGGTATTTGGAGGTATTGTCATTTGCCTTCCGATGTGTCCATACCATCTACAGTGTTAACTCTAAAAGGAAAATACTGCTACAAACCAAAACGATGAAGAATCAAGAAAATAAATCAGAAAGAACATAAGCTATTGAAACAGCTAGAAAGGAAGAACGATGACTTGCCTGTAACAGGCCAACAAGAGCAGCAAACACAACCTTGATTAATCCTATTGATTAACAAGGAAACGATATAAACAGGGCAAGGTGAGCTGACCTTGGTAGGAGCAGTTGCAGAGGAGGCGAAGCACATCCTGGGAGCTGTCCGGGTCGCTGTCGCAGAGGAGGATCCTCACCTTGCTCTGGTCGACGAAGGACTGTCCTCCTCTTCCTGCCCCGCCGCCGTCGCCGGCCAGAGCAGCCGCCGCCGGGAGACCGAGCTGGTCCACCTCCACGTCGGCGCCGGCGGGAGTCCGCGCCGCTCCTATTCCATGGCGATGGATGGCGGAGGTGGCCGGGAAGACGCGCAGGTCGACAGCGGGAGTGACCGGGAGAGGCCAGGAGTCGTGGGAGTCTACAGCGGCGAGGAGGACACGCAAGGCCGACGGGGAGGCGCGGTGGATGGCGGGGAAGACGCGCAGGGTCGACGGGGAGACGCGGGGGTCGACGGCGGCAAGGGAGACGCGGAGGTCAACGGGAATGGAGACGCATAGGTCGACGGGAATGGAGACACACAGGTCGACGGGAAGGTGCGCTGGCCGGCGGGAGGGGGGTGGTACGGTGGACGTCGTCGAGGGAGACGCGGGGGACGACGGCGGAGGTGGCACGCTGGCGGCGGCGGGAGCACAGCCTGCGGCCGGGTGCGTGCGGGAAGAGAGAGGGGATACGACGGGAGCACGGTCTGAGGTGAGCCGGGCTACCAAACACACCCTTTGTTCCCCTGCGGACTGAGCGGCGTGGGAAGGGAGAGTTTCGTCTGCCAAAGCTAATCGCTAAGTGCACCCGTGGGATCTAATGAGATAAACTTAGGCCGTTAGATCTCTTTGTGTGGGATAAATCTGTGATAGTAATTAGCCTGGTACACTCAATGGGGTGGCTTTAAGAAAGAAAATGTTGGCTCTTTTATAAGTAGTATAGAAGTATAGATGCGCTAGCTATAGCTTTTCCTTTTGCTCGCCCGTCCTCGCTGCTGGCGCGTGACCGAGCAGCGGATCGAGGGGAGCCAAAGAGGTTCGGGCCCGTCCAGTCCTGCACAGCACAGTGTGCTAATAAATTGAAGCCCAGCACGCGGCCCTCCTAGTAATTGCGGCCATTGCCTAATTGGTCCGGCGGTTTGTACAGTATCCGATTAGTCAGAGAAATTATGTGATTAGTCGGTCAGCAGCAAGTTGCCCGCGGCCAAATGATCGACGCCTTTCCGCGACTTTTGGATCTTGACGATGGCCATTGCACTCGATCTAGTACATTTCTACTACTTGTCAGCTCTAGGATCGATTAGGTGCGGCGAAATTTAGGAGTACAGCCTTCCCGTCCGTCCACTCTTCTTGGTCCATGCATGTTAATTCAGTCGGTGCCGAGAAATGTCGACCTTGGATCTCTCTTGCAGTTCAATATGCTATGCTAGCTACCGCTTAATTAATCAACTGGGACTGGAGTAGTTAATTTGGTGGTGTACGTACTCTTTCTTGGAGGAGAAGACATGCTGCACTCTTCGATGATCTGTCAGGGAGATACCATTTGTTTGAATAAGGGCTCATTTGGTAACTAGAATCCCGGGGGGATCCCGGCCTTTTCCCGGGGTGTATTTTCCCCTAGTCCGGAGGTCGGGAACAGAATCCCGGAGTTTTACACATGATTTCTCAGATTCCCGGCCGGGATTATTTTCCCTGGGTATTTCTCCCCCCGCAACCAAATGAGCCCTAAAGAGAGAGAGAAAAACATGGCTTGCTCATGCAACTGCATATCTACGGGAGTATCTAAATTCCCCGTGAAATCTCTTAAACTATCATCATCATCATAGTCTTAGTCATGGAACCGATCGACGACGTACGTACATGTCGACATTCCCCACCGCGGAATAGGTGTCTATGTACGTACGTCTCTTGACCTTTTGTTTTGTTGGTATAAACTAGCCTCTTGACTTGTTAACTAAGCAAGCCAGCTTCTACCTTTCTTACACGCGTTTTTTTCAAACGGAATAAGTCATATACTCCAGAAGTACGGTGATCGAAATTGAGAACAACTAGTGTTTGTCTGCTAGCTTATGCTTGATTACATGGGAATGGTATACATATATGCACCTACCTTTCCTTCTTGTTCGATTTATGTTAACGAGGATACCCAGCTTCTTCTTGTTCATACGAATTAGATCCTCAGATCCGCCTAATGCATCGTCGTCACCGTCAATTTGCTACTCGCATCCACCGACATAAAACGTCGCCATCCGATAGTACTACGTGCCATAGCTCTGAACGTTTGAACCGAGCAACGTTGTTCGTTGTAGTACTCGGTAGACACATCACACATGCACGTGCACCAAAAACTTTTGGTCTGGCCGGTCGTCGCGATCGATGTCTCGGTGAGTCATGCTGGTCATTATTATCCAACCAACAATCTTTGTCTTGTTCTTTGTGCGTAGGAATGTAAGGAGGTACTAGTTAAATTTTGGGTGTGGCGTCACGCCACGCCCTTGGTGATTTTTTTTTACAATGTATATTTGTTGTTCACCAAAATGTTAGCTAATTTGGAGTGTTTAAATATGTTTTTATTTTGTTGTAGGTAGGTGGCATTTTTTTGTGAGCATTTTCGAAATATTTTGTAGAATGTTTAAATATGTAGTAGTTTGTAATGGTTGATCATGTTTGAATATTCGCCCAAATGTTGGCAAAATTCGTGTTTGCAAACATGTTTTTTATTTTGCAATGAATAGGTAGTATTTGTCCTTGAGTGTTTTTTATATATTTTGTAGAATATTCAATATGTAGTAGCTTGTAATGGTCAATCATGTTTGTATTTCGGCGTTAATATTTAGTTGGAATTAGAAGAAATGCACTTGAATTACATTTAAATGGGGGAAAAATGAATAGTTGGGGAAAAATGTCTCAGCATAAGTATTTTGCATGTAATATTAGGGTTGTTTTGATATAATTGTTGTAATTTTTCGAATGGATATATTCGGAGATATCGATGTATACTTTGTTTGAATTTCAAAAGTTGGTGGAAGTGGGAAGTTGTTCGCATGTTTTTTTTTTCAAATGCTCAGATTTGGAAGTCGTTGAAAATTTTAAAGTTTTAAAATTTGAATTTCGGTCTTATGGCGTAAATAGTGAAAGCTGTTTTTGTTTTTTTATGTTAGTGCTCATATGCTTGTCATATTTTTTGACATGATGGTGGGAGAATTCAAATTTAAAGCTTTGCACATTCGGAAATTGTTTAGATTTGAGTGCATCGAAATTAAGAAGGAGAAGTTAACAATTCCAAAAAAAATTGCTAATTTGATTAAGTAGGGTAGGCCCACACGTCGGGAATTGTGGTGTTTTCTGAAATTATTTGTGAAAATAAAAAAAATCGACACATTTAAGAGCATGTCAAGTTTTTAAGCTAACTTGAATGTTTAAAAAAAATTGCTTGTTTGTCAATTTGTAATTAAAGTTCATAATGAGTGCGAGAGCATATTTATTCAGCTGAATTTCATAATTAGAAGTATGTGAAATTTTAAAGCTAATTAGAACGTTTAATAAAAAAAATTGTTTGTCGGTTTGTAATTGAAGATCGTAATGAGTGCGAAAGCACATTTATTCTACTGAATTTCATAATTAGAGAGTTTGTTTTGTGAAATTCAGCTACATATATTTATGCATATATTTGGAGCAACTGTATTGGTTATTTTTTTTGTTTAGATTGTGGGCAAATTGAAATGATTTGTTCACATAGCGTAGAATGTTTCAAAGTTTTAAGCAGATTGGAATGTCTTAAAATCTGTGTATTTATTAATTTTAATGTGAGGCATAGTGAATGGAAGTGCACACATATTTGGTTGAATTCCATATTTGGGTGTTTTTTCTGTTTAACTCAAATCTATACAATTGGCTATATAGTTAGAATGTGCGCATGTGTTTGCTATTTTTTCTGATTTAGAATGTTTAATTATGCTTGTAATCTGGCCTAATTAGTAGGCACTTTTTTGTATGATTAGTTTGAGTTATTTTTCATATTTTCTTTGTAGAAGGATTTGAATTTTGTGTATTTGTAACATTATTCAATTTATGTAATTGTCACTTTCTAGAAAGATTTGGAGCTCGTAAATTACAGTAAAAAAATTGTTAACTGTGGGGGCAATATTTTAAAGAAACAATTAATGGAGGATATTTAAGAAACTGTTAAAAAAAACTTTGTCTAAAAGTTGTTTTAAAAAATGTGAGCGTTAGGAAAAGATTTATGGCTTTGCAGAAGTCTTATAAATTGTGGTCAAAAATTTGTTCGTAGTGGAAAAATATCTTGAAGAAACTATTGCTGGAAAATTTACGGAACCTACTATTGTAATTAAAAAGGAATTGAAGTTGATTAATCATGCATGCAAACAAATTTCATTTAATATTTATGGTGTCGGAATAAGTACCGTTGAACAATCGTTGTAAAATTATCTTTGTAGTTTTTAATTTTACACGGGAAGGAAGCAAAAGTTGTCCTTTAAGTTAAAGTACCAATTAAATTTATAGGAGGAACAAAAAAAAGAGAGGGGAAAACTGCATAATATTGAATGCATTTCGGGGAACATTTAATATGTACATTGATAGGAAAGGAAATTATATTAGTAGTGAATGTTGTAGTAATTGTAATCTTTAGGTTGTACCTTCAATTTCCCAAGTCAGTAATTAAGTAGTAAATACATCACAAAATGTGGAAGTTGAGTTTAGTTGGAACATGTTTTTATCTTGTTATGAATAGGCAGCATTTTTTTGTGAGTTTTTTGGATATACTGCGTATAATTTAAATTTTTTTAATGGTTTGAAATGTTCGAACATGTTTGTTTTTCGACGGCAATATTTAATTGAAATTAAGGAAATTCACGTGAATTTGATTCCACAGGTGGGAAAAGTTTATTCGTACGATGTCGAAATTTTGGCTAAATTGAAATGTTTAGATATACTTGTAATTTGCCATAAGCATATAGCTTCTTTTAAAGCATTGTCGATATATTTAATGGAATGTCGGTATGTTCGCTAAAATGTTGGCCAAATTAGAGTTTCCAAACATGTTGTTTATTTTGTTATGAATAGGCAGCATTTTTGTTGAGCATTATTGGTATATTTTGTAGAATATTTAAATGTTTAGTAGCTTGAAATGTCCGACCATGTTTGTATTTGAATTACATCTAAATGGTAACAGAATTTGAATATTCCATTTTAAAAACATAATTAGGGTGTATGTATTTATCTGATTATTTTGATATGTTACTTGTTTTTTTTTTGCAATGGACATATTCGGAGATATTAAATTTCAAAAATTGGTGAAAGTGGGAAGCTATTTGTATTTTTTTTGTTGGCTTCCGAATGCTCAAATTTGGAAAGGTAATTAGAATTTTTGAAATATTCAAATTTGAATTTTTTTGTGCGACATGAGTAGTAAACATTTTTTGGTGGCCACTTTGATATTTTTATTGTATTGTCCTAGTGGGTATATTTAAATTTAATTTTATTGAATTTGCAGCATTTAAAATTTTAAAAAATTGGGGGAAGAAAAAAACAATATATAAAAATTTGATAAAAGCTGCTTCTTTTAAAGCATTGTCGATATATTTAATGGAATGTCGGTATGTTCGCTAAAATGTTGGCCAAATTAGAGTTTCCAAACATGTTGTTTATTTTGTTATGAATAGGCAGCATTTTTTTTAGCATTATTGGTATATTTTGTAGAATATTTAAATGTTTAGTAGCTTCAAATGTCCGACCATGTTTGTATTTGAATTACATCTAAATGGTAACAGAATTTGAATATTCCATTTTTTAAAACATAATTAGGGTGTATGTATTTATCTGATTATTTTGATATGTTACTTGTTTTTTTTTGCAATGGATATATTCGGAGATATTAAATTTCAAAATTTGGTGAAAGTGGAAAGCTATTTGTATTTTTTTTTGTTGGCTTCCGAATGCTCAAATTTGGAAAGGTAATTAGAATTTTTGAAATATTCAAATTTGAATTTTTTTGTGTGACATGAGTAGTAAACATTTTTTTGGTGGCCACTTTGATATTTTTATTGTATTGTCCTAGTGGGTATATTTAAATTTAATTTTATTGAATTTGCAGCATTTAAAATTTTTAAAATTGGGGGAAGAAAAAAAGGAAAAAACAGTATATAAAAATTTGATAAAAGCTGAATATTATTTTAGATCTGGATAGATATTATTTTTCTAAGAATTTTGGTATATTAAACTTGTTTTTTCGAGTTACGGTTGAGAAGATATGAATTTTGCAAGTTTCAATGGTTTCCTGGAATTTTAATTCGATTTAAACGGAAAAGATTCCGTGGGGGGGGGGGGCTAGGGCTGACGTCAGCGCTGATGTCAGCGTGCCGAACCGGTACGCCAGATGTAATCTGGACCGTTGGATCTAGATCCAACGGCCAGGAACGGATCGGGGCGGCAGCTCGTTTTCTCACCGGCGGGAGCTCGAGGTCGACGACGCGGCTGTCGGGCGGTGGACGGCGGCGGTGCTCCGGCGGCTCCCCGGCGACGGCGTTGACAGCTACGGGTGCGGCTCGGCGCGGGGTTCTTCTCCTTCTCGCGGCGCTCCTCCTCGTCTCCTCGTTCGGCGGCGGGCGGACGACAGCGGGCGATGCAGCGGCGATTGCGGCGCGCGCGCGTCGTCCCGGCGACCAATCTGCGGCGAGGAGGTGGAGGGCGCGACGGCGGATCTCCCTGCTTGCTCGGATCCGTGCGGGGAGGGGCGGAGCGGCCGCGCGGCACGTCGACGGCGGTGGCAGCATCGCCGCCGCGCGGGAGAGAGAGGGAGGAGAGGGGGAGGGGGGATTGTGCGGGCGGTTTTACAGGAAAACCCTTGCATTTTACTGGAATCGCGAATAGGTCCCTCGCTGCGTTAAAACTTGGACTGCGGGTTCGATTAACGGTTTTGTGAGGGTTTTTTTTGCAAAAGCGTCTCGGACGCGTCCTGGGGGCCGTCGGATCGCCGTTCGACGGCCGGGATCGCAGTACTGTAGCAAGCTACAGTGGCTACTGTAGCTAGCTACAGTCGCCGAGCGCTCTCAGGGGCTCGAAAGGTTCCGTCTTTAAATATATAGATAGATGAGTTGTTGAATTTCTGTTTTTTTTTCCTTTGAAATGTACACCAAAAAAAATTTCCTCCATTTTTTCTATACCCCATTTCTTCGAATCAAATGGATGAATAGTGTATCATATGAACACATTCCAATAAAATCCCTGCACTATTCCTTTGAATCGATGAGGGCCTTACTATCCTCCATTCATTTGAATTAATTAGATGAATATTGCAATCAAAGAAAAAATATTCAACTAATTAGATGAATATTTCTATGAATCAAACACGCTCTAATGAACAAATAATATGTCACGCGAACGATAAGTGACTAGCTAGTACGATCGTCAGAAGTTTTGGTGCAACTATAAATTCCGACTAATTAACACACCTTTTTCGAAAGGGGTATCCCGACCACTGCTTCCATTGACGCAACATTTTTTAGAACTTAATCCAAAGATTTAGATAATTGAAAGAAGATATATATAATTTTCTAGCTCAACTAGCTATAACAACAGAAAATATATGACACAATTATGCATTAGTAATCCTATTGTGACGAGTATATGCAATACCCAATATAAGACAATCCATGCAATCATCCTAACGGGCACGCCAAAAAGGAAGAACATCCATCAAGGAGGCCGGTCAAGCCTAGAACCCAATACCAGACCGGGCATGGCACGCCAAACGGCTAGACCATGGTTATAATGGGTCGTAGATTGTGGCCGTGATGTTGTAGCACGATCTATTGTATTGTGATCCAAATTCATTTAAACACGACTAATTTCTGATGAGCGGAGCGAGGCCCGTCGCTGTGAGGCTTGGGCCAACCTGGGGTCACCACTGCTATATATACATCTTGTAGGCCGCCATACAGGATAAGTTCATCGTTGTTGTAAATCACGACGTGTTTGTAACCTGGCTCATATTGTTTATAACATGATCCCTATCTTTTAAAGGATATAAACAACCCCGGTCATTACACACGTTCATAGGTGACTTGTAATTATTTTTTATCGTGGAGTGGCCTTGAAGGGCCTATATGCCATTAATTATCGACGGAGCAAGTACAAGTTACATCAGGGACCACAAGAAATAAAAAAATTACAACGTGGTCCCTATCTTTTAAAGGGATGGCCCTAAAATAAACTAGGAAAAGTCCTATGCACCCGTCGAGGCCAGGGGACGACACCACTTGGAACCGAGAGGAAGGCGGCATCATGAGCTCAAAGAGGGGCCTCAAATTGAAGGTTGAAGAAGCATCGGTCATCATCGACGGCTTTGATAGAGACCACTAGCTGGTCATCACAGTTGGTCGCCATAACTTGGGCCACTGACAGTGCTTACCTTCCTCCTGCATCGTCAGTACTCCATCTCTCAAAAGCTGCTCGAGACCAGGCCGCAAGCTCCGCCTAGTGGCGGAGCTAGGTGGGAACTAGTAGGGGCCTTGACCCCCTTCGACATATGGAACAGGATTTTTTTACACATATAAACCATGTTTAGATTGAATTTAGAGAGAGAATTAACTGTTTGGCCCATGTTGGCCCCTCTAATGCTCAATCCTGGCTCCACCTGCTTCGTCTCCCTTTCGCCGCCATGGCGATCTGAAGAAGAACACACAGCCTCACCCGCAACCGAGCTCAACCTGCTCATAAAGGCCTTATTTACGGGGCTAGCGAGCACCATCTTGACGAGAACCGTTCAGCCTGTCATTGCCATGTTTTCCAAGCCAAGGAACAAAATTGCCGACCATCTTTAATTATCTTCCAAGCATTGAAAATGACTCTTTTTTTTTTAACAGTGTGTCACCAAGGACGGAAACGGAACGCCAAGATATCTTGTAGGAAGGTGGTACGGAAACCATCGACATCAAGGCGGAGGTGGTCGGTCGGTTGTAAATCACGCGTACGTATACGTGGGCCCGCCATGGATGGATGGATGACTAGGACGCGCGTAGGCACCGTACCGACCTTTTTCCGTTCTTGTTCCACTCCCATGCATACATCGTCACCGCCACGTACGACTCCCACGTAGTACTACATGCGCTGCAGTTTCGCGGTAACTTGCACCGACAGCGACGACAGGATCAATTCGCACTTGAGAAATAGTTAACCTGTACATTGGACGAGGCGC
This sequence comes from Puccinellia tenuiflora, assembly GCA_012064385.1. Lineage (NCBI taxonomy): Eukaryota > Viridiplantae > Streptophyta > Magnoliopsida > Poales > Poaceae > Puccinellia > Puccinellia tenuiflora. The sequence continues at coordinate 145,807 of QRDG01000987.1, read as the reverse complement.
CGTGCGCGCATGTCCGCAATTCGGCCGCTGTTTCTGCGATACACTATAAGTGTATAACATTGTTTTCTTGACATGAAAGTTGGTCGTGCGTTCTCGTTTGACTTGCACGTACGTAGTACTCTATCAATTAACTAGTCTATACTACTATTAAATAAGCGAACATAAACTTTTTTACAGCCACCCAGCAAAGCGTACACACAACACAGCGAATCAAAAATAGCCTCATGATGATGTCACTAATTCGGATCTGGTCGTCAAATACAACAACTAACCTGCATATGGGGTACATTTAGCAAATTAGAGGGGCGGAAGAAAACTCTGCATCCCGCGTATGCACGCTGGAGGAAGAAAAAACTGAAATAGGCACAATCAACGGGATACGCAACTATACCCGAAAATAAAGGCACGATCAAACTCGAGACAACCACCCTCATCCACTATGCAGGAAAATCGATCGGCCCAATCGTCGTTCATCGATCCCATCCAGGCGTGCGTTGCAGTGAGATGCCGCCGCCCTCATCGTTCCTACACCGTTGCCGCGCTACGCAGCCGATAAGACGTCCGTGCCGACGAGCTCGACGAGCTCCTCGCCAACACATGTGCAGACTCACCCATCATAGTCGCCGTCCAGATTCACCCTGTACTGAGACGCGCTGCGCGTGTGACGACGTCGGCACCGACGAACTTCTCGGCGACACAGGTACAAGCTCATTTGCCAACGTGTGAATATGAACAATGTGATCCGTAGATTCTCACGTTGTCCCTCTGCATATTTTATTGAAACCAAAATTAGCATGATAACCTTGAAACCAGACACACACAGTGCAATATTCCTATCCTAGCATGGGAAGATGAATTCATACCATGTGAGCCAATGGCCTGTCAAATAATATGAATATGAATATTTTATTGAAACCAAGATTAACATGATAACCTTAAAACCAGATACATTCCTATCCTAGCATGGAAAGATGAATTAGTCCGAGGAATCGTGAAATATGCCTTGCATCGGAAGATGAATTCGTACTAGGTAAGCCAACACCCTGTCAAATAATATAAATATGAATTACTCCCACTTCTCATTCACAAGTCTTGGAGTCACCTTTGATCGATGAGTCAGCACTACAGCGGGAACCGGCGTCTGCTGGAATTATGTTCTTCTTTTGTTCCTTCGAGTCATGTGTTGTATGCTCTTGTTACTGGTAGCTGCTAGAGCACGCAACTTAATTTTCGAAGACCAGTGTTCAAATGGATTGACTGAAGTGCCATATTATTACAGTTATGGTCTGAACAGAGTAAAGAACATGTGCAAAATATGATGCCCCAGTCCGTAGTTGCTCTGATAGCAGCTGCAATGCATACACGACTTGTGAAATCAATGGATGAAAGAAGCTTGTACCTGTAGTGCTACTTATGTAGTCAGGAGTTCTCTCTGTACTTATTAAGTGTAGTGCTTTCATTAAATCAAAGAACTGAAATTCTCTTTCTAATCCAGGGAGTGCGTAGCCTGCATTGCACAAGATAATGGTTAGACACCTGATTAGCTGCATGTTATTCTTAATATATATAAGCTGCATGTCATTCTCAATCAATAAATTTAGTGATTTATTATTTATGTTGTGGCTCCTTCCTAACTAGCACGTTAAGTGCTCCTTTTTCTGCTATTTTTAATAGATAACCAACCTTCTGCCTTGTTGCTGGCTATTGAATAGACACCTCTATAACATCTACCAAAAATGAAGAAAGATATAGCAATTGAGTAGTGCCCGAGATGTACAAATGTTTTCAGATGGCCTTGCATTTTTTAGATAGGGCTCCCTGATCTTTACTTTTCTATATAGGATAAGAAATGCAAAAATGGAGCCGTGCCATTATTTGTAGGCATAAAACAAAAAGATCTGAGATAGTGCTATAATGTATGTGGGAGAGACTGTGTATTATGCACCTGATGGTGGTCTGTCAAAGTTCAGTTCACTCTGCGTATAAAAGTCTCTAGATGGGAAGACTCCTCTATGGCAATAAAATATACCAGGATAATCATAATGATATACAGCCTATCCTGAACATTAACAAAACGGGAAATGTTAAATGATAAACTCAACAGAATTATGTACTGTTTACCAATGAATTAGAATTCCAAGTAATAATAAAGGATGCAAGTTTACAGTTCATCACCTGAGTGAACATATAATTAAGAGGAGGATATCATGGAATTCCACAGAATGAAAATGTCGGTGAAATCGCGGCAACCCACCCTGGACCTCATGCATCTCCTCTATGATAAAAGCTGCCAAGATTATCTAGAAGCAATGAAGCATAGAGGTAAGCATGCATACTGCCGCCCCATGATGCAAACATACATGATCAGTGGGCATCAATGACAGATACTTGCCACAGACAACTGCAATCACATCTGTTAATCACATGGAAATGGAAGGAGCAAAATAAGTACAGTCACATCTTTTTTATGATGGCAAATCATACTACTAAAATGAATTAAGATAATGGATTTTGGAAACCTACAATTAGATACCTAAGGCTACAATTGACTGCCAGTTTCACTATACTTTTCCATGGCATTAAACATGGATGAGCTTGAAATAACAAATAGAAAAATGTTATAATTGGCCAATAACATTCCTATTGACAATGGAGGATAAAAGGAGGCACAGATCTACCTTTTTAAGCTAACAATGCTAAAAGACAGAGATTGGTTGACAACCTAAAAGTAAGCAACAGATAAATGCAGCTTAAAAAAGCCGAATGAGAGTAGCAGGTCAAGGTTGTATTATAACAGCAAAATCACAGTCAAGCTGCTCATCAGCTCATCAACAACATACAAGAGCAATCACAGTCGGCGGAGGAGCGCTGGTGGCGGAGGCTGCAGCGCATGACGGCGAGCACGGCGCTAGGCTCGGCGGAGATGGCCCGCGGCCAGAGCGATGGGAGGTAGGAGACGACCTAGGTGGGGAATTTTGGTTTATTTAATTTTTTATTGAGCTGACATGTGGGACCCACATCCTATTGATTAATTGACCAGTCAACAGAGTGCCACGTACGGAGCTATAGGTTGAACCAGTGACCGTATATGATTTGTACTTTGGAGACGTGCTTTGCAGCGTGCACATCTACTAGTCTGAGAAAAGCACCGGCGCATGTGACATTGTGATATTGTAATGATTCTGTTCAATAGCAGTTGGTGGCAAACAAACACCCGTCGTGAACTTTCTGGTAGCTGGTAGAGTAGCTTCGAAACCAACGGCCCAGAAACTTCTACTCGTACGATATTGGGCGGCGGCTATCGACCTCTCTGTCTCTTAGCTGTTGGTATCACGTCAGTATTGTGACTTTCGTCTGTGCTGACACAGTCATGCGTGCGTACAAACGCCTCGTCCCCTCCTAGTCATATACTCCAGTCATACTACAGACTGGAGTATTAATCTAAGTCTAACGCTGGTCAAATGGCAACCATCAAGATCTTGGGTCTTGGCACCAGTAGTACCTACTCCTACCTAGCTTGTTGATCTAGGGCCGGCGGCTTAAAAGAAGTCGTAAATGCAACCAATATGGGTACCCGTGTTAGACCATCTCATCTCCATCACCACCCCATGGTCATGTCCCGTCAAAATCTAAGGCCCCGTTTGGAACAAAGGAAATATGTAGGAATCCTAATTCCTATAGGAAACTTTCCTATGGCACCGTTTGGAACAAAGGAATAGGAATGCTAGATTCCTTTGGAATTCCTATGGAATAGCTCATTTCATAGGAATTTTGGAGGAAAACAAACATGAGGTCTCACCTCATGTTTTCATCTTCCCATGTCTATAATTCCTGTGTTTTTCATGCGTGACATCCAAACGACACTTTGTAAAATTTCCTGTGCTTTTACTTCCTGTAGGAATCTAAAAAACATGACACCTCAATTCCTGCAATTTTCCTATTCCTACGTTTTTACTTCCTGTGTTCCAAACGGGGCCTAAGAGCGTCTTCATCGACGTCCCTGACACTACGGGAATCCCACAATACGCCGACGGCCGGAAACCGTCGGCGTAGACCAGAAAGCCGTCGGCGTTTTGGCCCGTCGGCCTAAGTGTACCCCGTCGGCGTACGTGATGGTGGGACCCACAAGACGGCATTCGGCCGTTCCGTCAGTGCACCATACGCCGACGGCATTGTCGTCGGCGTATGAGTGCCGATTATTTTTATTTTTTGATTTTTTTTTGAATTTTTTTTAAACTTTTTTAATTCTTTTTATTTGTATTTCGAAATTTTCAACTTAGTCACATACTTAATCCTTAATTGCACACTTAATTATATGTCAAAGTACTTACCCTGGTCAACTTCCCGTTCGGTCACCCATCCTCAGATTGCTACTGTCTAAGCACGCTTAACTTTTGAGTTCCTTCCAAACTAGCTTCCAAATGAGAAATTAGAACTTACTGATATTAGTAACCTATCAATCATATTAACCCCTCGGTTATGATGTTACACTTTTCGTTGTTTAAATTTTTAAAATTTGTTTTAGTAAAGTAACAATGATTATGTAATAGTATATTTCGAATAAATAACAATAAAATGAATTTTACTTTATTATTTCCTTTTTACATTTAATATGCAATAATTCATATCTTTAAATCCGTAAATCGAAATTTGACAAATTAAATACCTAAATCGATTAGAAAAATGAGAGGAATTCAAATATTTCATCCATATCATCTTTTGCATCACAAAAACCTTGATATTTATAGGAAATTAGGAAAATACTCAAAAAATGAAATCCATTTTTAATTTTTTAGTGTCAAAACAGGCTTTTTTGTGAAGCAGCTACCAAAACGGCTCACCGAAAGAGGAACATCCAAATAGATAGAAAATAGTAGACCATCTTATAAGTGCATTATTTAACCTTGGGTTTGGATATAAAAACATATTTGGGTATTTCAAACATTTCAGATAAGTTCCTGCCGATTTCGCTGGAAGTGGGTCTGATTTGAACTACGAGTGCCGCATAGTTTGGTCATGATTTTTTGAAAAAATCACTTTTAGATCCAAAATGTATACTTTATTTAGAGATCTTTGACGATTTTTGTTGGATCGAAGTTACGGTTAGGTTTAGGTTTATCGTTAGGGTTTACGGTCTCGGTTTCGGGCTAGGGTTAGACATAACTAATTCAAAAAAAATGGAAAACCTTAACATGTCATCCTTTTATGTGATCTACCACCTGGAAAAAATTATAAACATGAGTTATGGAGGTTTTTATAAAAAACCTTCACAGAAATGAGCTACGAGGTACAAAGATGTATGGTTTTCGACTGAAATGAGTTAGGGTATAACATTTAACATAGCAAAAAATATCGGAATGAGGCAATATTTGACACACTGGTGTATCTTGGTTGTAGAATAGTATTGACTAAGGGGTTTAGGATTTTCGTTGAATAAAAAACCCATTTTTCATTTTTTTAGTGTTAAAACAGGCTTTTTTGTGAAGCAGCTACCAAAACGGCTCACCGAAAGAGTAACATCTAAATAAATAGAAAATAGTAGACCATCTTATAAGTGCATTTAGCCTTGGGTTTGGATATAAAAAACATACTTGGGTATTTCAAACATTTCAGATAAGTTCCTGCCGATTTCGCTGGAAGTGGGTCTGATTTTAACTACGAGTGCCGCATAGTTTGGTCCTGATTTTTCGAAAAAATCACTTTTAGATCCAAAATTTATACTTTCTTTAAAGATCTTTGACGTTTTTTGTTGGATCGAAGTTACGGTTAGGTTTAGGTTTATCGTTAGGGTTTACAGTCTCGGTTTCGGGCTAGGGTTAGACATAACTAATTCAAAGGAAAACCTTCACATGGCATCCTTTTATGTGACCTACCACCTGGAAAAAATTATAAACATGAGTTATGAAGGTTTTTATAAAAAAACCTTCACATAAATGAGCAACGAGTTACAAAGATGTATGGTTTTCGACTGAAATGAGCTAGGGTATAACATTTAACATAGCAAAAAATGTCGGAATGAGGCAATATTTGACACACTGGTGTATCTTGGTTGTAGAATAGTATTGACTATGGGGTTTAGGGTTTTCGTTGAATAAAAAACCAATTTTTCATTATTTTTTTAGTGTCAAAACAGGCTTTTTTTTGTGAAGCAGCTACCAAAACGGCTCACCGAAAGAGGAACATCCAAATAGATAAAAAATAGTAGACCATCTTATAAGTGCATTTAACCTTGGGTTTGGATATAAAAACATACTTGGGTATTTCAAACATTTCAGATAAGTTCCTGCCGATTTCGCTGGAAGTGGGTCTGATTTGAACTACGAGTGCCGCATAGTTTGGTCATGATTTTTTGAAAAAATCACTTTTAGATCCAAAATTTATACTTTCTTTAGAGATCTTTGACGGTTTTTGTTGGATCGAAGTTACGGTTAGGTTTAGGTTTATCGTTAGGGTTTACAGTCTCGGTTTCGGGCTAGGGTTAGACATAACTAATTCAAAAAAATTCAAAAAATGGAAAACCTTCACATGGCATCCTTTTATGTCATGTGCATGGTGAAAACGATTTTATGGATGTCATATTTGGATTCCTCTCATTTTTCTAATCGATTTAGACATTTAATTTGTTAAATTTCGATTTACGGATTTAAAGATATGAATTATTTCATTGTAAATGGAAAATAGAAAAAAGTAGACGCCGACGGCTGCCGTCGGCGTATCAAAGTAGACGCCGACGGCGGCCGTCGGCGTATCAATGCCGTAAATCCCAGTCTGCGTTCCGTCACGGCGGGCCTTGTACGCCGACGGCATTGTAGACGCCGACGGCTGCCGTCGGCCTATGTCGGGCTACGCCGACGGGGTTTTTACGCCGACGGCCGCGTTCGCGGCTTCCTTTAGCTCACCTGTACGCCGACGGCCCTGACATTTGGCCGTCGGCGTATAAGTCGGCCATCGGCGTCTTGTGGCTTTCCCGTAGTGTGATAGCCATTCTCGTCAGTCTAACGGGAATGACCCCAAAACACTTCCGACAAGTCTTTGTTTGCCACCAAATTTCGGGATTGTCTTGGTAGTCCCAAACACACCCTCGCCACGTAGGATTCAGATACAAGGGCACCACATGCTAGTGACCTGATCAATATCACTGCCCCCCGTCTATCACGTGTCCAATCTGAATCGTGTCTCCCCATAGTCACCACATTTCGTCGTCGACCGTCCGCCGAGAGTCCCAAGTGACCAAGAACGCTGACATGCCGCTCGTTTGCAACCTGTAGCTCGTCACGCGGCCGTCAGGAGTACCTAGCTCCCTCCCGCCCCGCACACAAAGTGTTCGGCCATTTGCTCGAATAGGTAATTTTCTTCTAAATAGTTTGTCTTTGATTGAATGTTTAGTAGTTTGGTTGCTTCATAGTTTGATTCATAGACTACGGTTAGCGACGATGAGTTCATGTTCTACCAAATAATGCAAGAGAATGACGATGCTGCAGCCGGTGCTGATGAGCACCGGAGGAAGCTCACTCTTGTTATAGCAGTGGAAGCTCAGTTGAATGACCCTACCCGGCGTAGAGATTCAAAGCCTGGGCGTCGAGCCAACAAAAATCGTCAAAGAGCTATGGTTCATGTGATGCTATATCAAGACTACTTTTAGGAAACCCAACACATTGTCTAATTCTATTTCGGTGACGCTTTAGCGTAAAAAGGATATGTTCATGCGCATTGTTCATGGCGATAGAGATTATGAGACTATTTTCAACTGAAGGAAAATTGCACTGGACTGATTGGGTTCTCATCAATTCAGATATGTACTGCTGCTATGCGGTGTCTTGCATATTGAGTTGTTGCATATACTGTAGAGGATTATCTTTGTATGGCTAAATCTACATGCATTGAAGCCACATAAGTTTTGTGCAACATTGGTGAAGATGTTTGGACCGATATTTTTAGAGCACCAAATGCAACAGACACAATTTGACTCATGGCAGAAGGTGTAGCGAGAGGATTTTCTATGATGATTGGAAGAATTGATTGCATGCATTTGGGATGAAAAAAATGTCATTCGCTTGGAATGGGTTGTATCAAGGTCATGTTGGATCATACAGTGTCATACATGAAGCCATAGAAGATTATGATATGTGGATTTGATACTCTTTTTTCTTAATGGTAGGATCTAACAATGACATTAACATATTGCAATGCTCTTTGGTATTTATGAGACTTTCTAAAGGCCAAACTCTGGAATGCAACTATGAGATCAATGGCCATCAATACACCAAGAGGTACTATCTTGTCGCTAAGATCTATCATGTTTGGTCTACATTTGTGAAGACAATCTGCACTATCATCATTCGGGATCAACTCCTGAAAGAGCATTTCCTAAATCCTATTGGTTTTGTGTGTTAGTTAACAACACTAGTGATCATCTAATATGATGCTAAGTGCTGCAGGTTAATTGTCATAATTTTACCCTAAGCATCAACCACCAAAAAGGGAAGTTTTGGCAAAGTTTATTTGCTGCAGCACAATTCTAGGCCGGAGTCTCCGGTCTGCCAGGGTCGGAGTCTCCGGCCCCTGGATTTTCCCTGCCCCTCGCCAAGGTGTGGTGCGGTACTGGATACCCCTCCGGAGTATCACCGGAGGATGCCCGGAGTCTCCGGGTGGCCGGAGTATCGGGCCCTTGTGACCGGAGTCTCCGGCCCCCTCGCGCTTCCTCGACCAAGTCTCCGCCCGTATGTGGAGTCTCCGGCGTCACCGGAGTTTCCGGTCCCCCAGACCGGAGTCTCCGACCTTCTCAGGGTGTGCAACGTGTGGTGCGGTACTGGAGGCCTGTCCGGAAGGACCCCGGAAGGAGTCCGGAGTTTCCGGCCTGCACCGGAGTCTCCGGCCCACTTAGGCCGGAGTCTCTGTCCCTAGTGTACTCCAACGGTCAGAAATTTTAGAGGGGTATAAATACCCCTCCACCTCCCTCAGGACAGCTAGCTCGTCCAGCATTTAATAACCCTAATATCTCAGAGCTCAAAATCGATAGATCTCCCAATTCCTCCATCCAAACTCGTTGATCTTTGGAGGATTGAAGGAGAAGACCCGGATCTACATCTTCACCAAGCCGTTCTTCATTTCCCCCTCATTTACTTGAGGATTTCGTTTCTAGGGTTAGCATTGTGTTACCGTAGAATTCTTGTGCTTACTACTTGTTGTAATTGTGACAGATGTGTTGATTTGGGAGCCCCCAATTAAGTTGTGGGTGTGTGCCCCAAAAACATTGTAAAGGCTCCGTATTCCGCCTCGAAGGATTCCGATAGTGGAAGGTGAACCAAACCCTCGGGTGCGGTTCATCGGAGAATAGGGTGAGGCCTTTGTGGCATCTTGAGTAGGCCTATTGTGGCGAGCTCACACCCCTCCAACGAGACGTACTCCCTTAACAAGGAGGAACTCGGGAATACATCCTTGTCTCCGCGTGCTTCTACTTTCGGTTATCTCCTTCCCTTAGTTGTCTTTACTTGTATCGTTAATTGCCTAGTTGTTTTAGTTTGCTTCTCATATAGGTAAATTCACCGTAGTTGCATATCTAGAGAATTTACCTTTGTGTTAAGCCTAAAATCGAAAAAGAATTAAAAATTGGTGTAGCACCTATTCACCCCCCCTCTAGGTGCCCATACGATCCTTTCAATTGGTATCAGAGCCTTGGCTCTTAAGTTAGGCTTCACCGCCTAAGAGAGTATGGGTGACGGTGATAATGTTACGGGTGGTAGCACTCCACCGGTGTCCATGGATGATCTCAAGAATTTGGAAACAAGCTTGACATCATCCATGAACACTCAAATGGAGGAGTTGAGTGCTATGATGAGGCAACTCTTGAAGGCTAACACGCCACCCGCTACATCATCCCTAGAGGCTAATGCTTCCGCCGCGCATAGTGGGGAGGGCGAACAACTCACAAATGAATCCCCTCCTAAAATTGATAATGGGAAGGAGGAGTACCATGGTGTTCCATTTAAGTACTCCGTCGACCCACCTATCCCGCATTATCATATAAACAATAGGGGTGATCCACCTAAGTTTAATCCATCTTGTTTTACTAATTGGCAATTTTTGATGAGATCTCATATCAAGAGCGCTTTGAGCGAGCTATGGAGAATCATCCAAGTTGGCTTCAAGGCCGTCGACCCAAACAACATGACAAGAAGAGAAGTTGTGGATGGTCAACTTAATGACTTGGCACTCAACATAATTCATACCGCCGTGGGAGAAAAGCACATGTCTCTCATCGAGCTTGCCACCACCGCCAAAGAAGCTTGGGATATTCTCACTCAAGAGTTTGTCGGTAATGAGAGCATGCAAAGGAATAGATTTGAAGCCTTGAGCAACCAAGCCGAGGGGTTTTTCATGATAGATGGTGAGGATCATAAAGAAATGTATCGAAGACTCAAGACCCTTGCCACTCAATTTCGAGCCCTTGGTGCAACCTATGTGGATGATGCTTGGATCAAAAGGAAGTATGTGAGTGCCCTTTGGCCGTTCGAATCCACCGACTTGAAGAGTCTCCAAGGAAGACACAACTATCACCTCATGTCATCTAATTAAGTCATGCAAGAGATGGCGGCACACAAGGTGGCCTCCAAGAACGCTGAAGATGCTCGGGCCCGGTCCATTCGAATGCATAGAGGATCCTCACTTTCTTTGAAGGCCAAGGTTGTGGAGCAAGACGATGATGATGAGGCTCAAGAGGATGTATCACATTGGGATCCCAAAGAGCTTCAAGATACTCTCAAGGACTATGCGGCTCTCACATCTAAGGTCTTTTGGAAGAGTCCGTCCAAGGCAAGGGATTTTGTCAACAAGGCAAGTGGAAGGAAGGAGGGTGGCCAAAGAGTTCGTTCTTGCTACAATTGCCAAGATAAATATCACTTTGTGGCCGAGTGTCTGTTTGAGAATCGATAACTTCATGGAGGAAAGCTTATTAGGAAGGACAAGTCAAAGGACACCCATAAGAAACCCTTCTTCAAGAAGAATGCCATCAACAAGAAGCCTCCGAGAATTGTATTGCTTGCTCAAGAAGAGTACTCATCCGGGGAAGAAGAAGAGCCCACAAATGAAGTTGCCGCCATTGCTATTGCTTCATCATCATCTCCTTCCCTATTTGAATCCCCCAATGAGAATGTCTCCAACTCCACCGCAAGATGCCTCATGGCTAAGACCACCGAGGTAACATCTCCCTCATCTCCTAAGGCAATGAGTAATATGGATGATGCTACTAGTCTTAAAATCAAAGAGGAAATAGTTGCTTTCGATCATTTTATCACTAACATGCAAGGTGAAACAAAGAAGCATGTTGAGACTCTTATGAGTCAATATGGTGAAGCTCAAGAAATGCTTGAGATAAAGGGTAATATTGAAAGAGAGGATGCTATGGAAATTATATCCTTGAAAGACAATCTTGAAGAAGAGCATGAGCTTAGAGTTTGTCTAGAGCAACAACTAGAATCTACAGAAGAATCAAATGATGTAATTGTTGCTAAACTCATTAAAGAACGCGACCATGCAATTGCTAAATACAAAGCATGTAATAAGGAAAAGGTCGAGCTTGGTGTTGGTCATTCTAGACTAACCGAGGAGATAGAGAAGCTTTCCAAGGCCCATAAAGCATTGGAGAGTGAACATTCTACCCTCACTAAGTCGTATGAACAACTTCAAGCTCAACCGCCTAAAAATGATATGCATATTTCCTCCACTCCCATTACTTGTGATCGTGCAAATATCATTAAGGAAAATGCTAGGTTGAAGATCAATCTTGCTAAGGCCATCTCCCTAGGTAAGAAACCGTTTGTCACTTCACAAAAAGGGAGAGTTGGTCTTGGTTTCATTGAGGGGGAAAAGGAGAAGGAGAGTTTCATGAAGGATGCTAGGGCTCCTCAAACAAAGAAGATTCCCCAAGCTAAGAAGGCCAACACTACTAGTGCTCCTCAAGCAAAGAAGAAGGTCAACATTGCTAGTGGTGGTGCCACAAGGGACAAAACCATTAGTGATGACTTTGCGGGAAAGACTAACCCTCACTATATTATATATGTTGATTATTATGGGGATGTCTATGCTAAGTTTATTGGTCCTAGAAATGTACCCATTGCTCGTTCTATTTGGGTTCCTAAGACCCTTGTTGCTAACAAAAGAGGACCCATTGAAAAATGGGGACCTAAATCAAAGCAATGATCTCTTGTAGGACTATGCTTCTGGTGGGTCAAAATGGGTGCTTGATAGTGGATGCACAAAACATATGACCGGAAGCAAGGAGTTAATGACGGAGTTGAGACCAAATCTAAATGATGCAACTGTCACTTATGGAGATCGATCAAAATCCAAGGTATTGGCTTTGGCAAGGTGGTAGTCGCTAGGATATCACCTTAGCGAATGTCATGCTTGTCAAAGACCTTGGTTTTAATTTACTTTCTGTTCGTGCACTTAATAAGATGGGTTTCGCCGTCTTCTTTGATATTGATGTTGTGGTACTCTTGTGGAGCAAGACTCTAAAGGTCGCTTTCGTTGGGTATGTCGAGGACTGATTTGTTTGTGGTTGACTTTTCGGGGGAAACCACTTCAAATTCGATGTGCCTATTCGGAAAGGCCGACAAGGGTTGGTTATGGCATCGCCGCCTAGCCCATGTCAACATGAGAACTTTGCAAAGTCTTCACAAGGGTGGTCACATTCTCGGACTAAAAGAAGATGTCTCTTTTGCCAAAGATCGTGTTTGTAGGGCTTGTGTTGAAGGAAAGATGCATGATTCTCCCCATCCTTCCAAGACTATTATTTCATCCAAGAGGATCTTGGAGCTCCTCCATGTGGATCTTTTTGGTGCCGTTCCCAAAGCAAGTCTAGGTGGGAAGAAGTATTGCTTGGTGATTGTTGATGACTATTCAAGATTCACTTGGGTTTATTTCTTCAAGTCGAAGAGTGAGACCCAACAAACCTTCATCGACTTCTCCATTGAAATGCAACGTCAACACAATGTCCCCATATTGGCAATTAGAAGTGATAATGGCTCCGAGTTCAAGAACTACACCCTCAATGAGTTTCTTAGTGAAGAGGGTATTCGTCATCAATATTCCGCAACTTATACCCCTCAACAAAATGGTGTAGCCGAGAGGAAGAACCGGACTCTTATGGATATAGCAAGGTCCATGTTAGCGAGTTTAAGACTCCGTTAAGTTTTTGGGCGGAGAATATTTCCACGGCATGTCACTCATCCAACCGGCTCTACTTCCGCAAAGGTTTGAACAAGACCCCCTATGAGATCCTCACCGGCAACAAACCTAACATCTCCTACTTCCGTGTCTTCGGTTGTAAGTGTTTCTATTTGATCAAGGTTGTCGTTTAACTAAATTCGAATCTAAATCTCTAGAGGGTATTTTGTTGGTTACGGTGCCGAATCCCACACTTATAGAATCTATGATAAAGCCTCACGGCGTATCATAGAATCTTGGTAGAAAATGACGGCTCCCAAGTGGCGCAATTTCATGTTTCCGATGTAGATGATGTAATTCCTCAAGAAGCCATAAGAAGAATGGGTGTGGGATTTTTCCGCCCCGTTGAGGAACCCCTTGTGGTGGATCGAGAAGGACAATGCTCTACTCAAGTGGAGCCTTCATCTTCATCAGATTTACAAGCAACTGCTGCTGGAGCCAATGATGCACTTGATCAAAGACAAGCTCAAGACCCTCAACAATCTGTTCTGCCTCTTGTCGCCAGGCCGGAGACTCTGGCCATCTTGACCGGAGAATCCGGTGGGCCGGAGATTCCGGTGCCCCAGGCCGGAGACTCCGGTCTACATCAAGCAGAAGGGAGTTCAGCTCAAGATCTTGGTCCTTCCACCTCTTACAATAATGATGATATACTTTTTGAGGATCAAGGTCAGCTCACCGGTCAAGACGGGGACTCAAATGATCAAGATGATCAAGTGATACCTCCAAGATGCAATGAGGGTATCGAAGCCCGTCGACGAGCTAGAGTTGCAAGAACCATGGAACTTCGTGAACATACTCTTGAGAAGGTTATTGGTGATGTGAGAGGCAAAGTGTCCACCTGGAGGCAATTGGCAAACTTTAGTGATCATCAAGCTCATATTGCCATGGTGGAACCAAAGAAAGTGTCCGAAGCTCTTGAAGATCCGGATTGGTTGCAAGACATGCATGAAGAACTCAACAATTTCGAGCGCAATAAGGTTTGGAAGTTAGTTGAGAAGCCAAAGGAGTGCCGCAATGTCATTGGCACAAAATGGATTTTCAAGAACAAGCAAGATGAACATGGCATGGTTGTGAGGAATAAGGCTAGATTGGTGGCTCAAGGGTATTCTCAAGTTGAAGGCATTGATTTTGGAGAGACCTACGCTCCCGTGGCTCACCTTGAGTCCATCTGTATCCTTCTTGCTTATGCATCCCATTATAACTTTAAATTGCAACAAATGGATGTTAAAAGTGCCTTTCTTAATGGTCCCTTAAAAGAGTTGGTGTTCGTTAAGCAACCCCCGGGGTTCGAGGACCCCAACTTCCCTAACCATGTCTACAAGCTTGATAAGGCGCTCTATGGACTTAAGCAAGCACCACGTGCGTGGTATGAGCACCTTAGAGAGTTATTGTTAGACCGTGGATTTGAAGTTGGGCAAATTGATCCCACTCTTTTTACTAAGAGGGTTAAAGGGGAGCTTTTCGTATGCCAACTATATGTTGATGATATTATATTTGGCTCGTCTAACAAAGCTTTTAATGATGAATTTTCAAAGCTTATGACCGATAGGTTTGAGATGTCTATGATGGGTGAGTTGAAGTTCCTCCTTGGATTAGAGATCAAGCAATGGAGATGAGGGACTTTCATTAGCCAAGCAAAGTATATTCAAGACATGCTCAAGAGGTTCAATATGGTGGATGCTAAGGAGAAGAAGACTCCTATGGATACCAAATGCCATCTACAACTTAACCCAAAGGGTATAGATGTGGATCAAAAGCTCTACCGCTCCATGATTGGTTCGTTGCTTTACCTTTGTGCATCTAGACCCGATATTGTGTTGAGTGTAGGTGTGTGTGCAAGGTATCAAGCGGCTCCTAAGGAAAGCCACATGTTGGCGGTCAAAAGAATCCTACGATATTTGGTTCATACCCCAAGGTTTGGTTTGTGGTATCCAAGGGATTCATCTTTCACTCTTCGTAGGTTCACGGATTCGGATTGGGACGGTGATCAAGATGATAGGAAATTAACTTCCGGGGGCTTGCCAATTTCTTGGTAGGTCCTTGGTGAGTTGGTATTCTAAGAAGCAAAATTGTATTTCACTCTCCACCGCCGAAGCCGAGTATGTGGCCGCCGCTAGTGCATGCACTCAATTGTTATGGATGAGGCAAACTTTAAAGGAATACGGTGTCAATTGTGACAAAGTGCCTCTTTTGTGTGACAATGAGAGTGCTATCAAGATCGCCTACAACCCGGTGCAACACTCAAGAACCAAGCATATTGAGATTCACCATCATTTCATTCGAGATCATGTTGCCCGTGGAGACATTGAGCTAGCTTATGTGCCAACCAAAGACCAACTTGCCGATATTTTCACGAAGCCACTTGATGAAGCAAGATTCACTTATTTGAGGAATGAGCTAAATATCGTGGATTCGAGGAGTTTGGCTTGACCATCTTGCACACACATCTATAGGTTGACTCAATATTTGGTTTAGGTGTGGGCATGAATTTAGGGGGAGTGTTGTCCTAATAAATTGGGCTCTCCCTCCCCCCAATATGCCTAAAGTAAAAATTCATTTGTCTCTATTTTCAAATTCATGAATTGTGAGCTTAAATGATGAGTGTTGGTTATGGACCAAGATATATCTTCGCGGTGTCATGCCATAAACTCTTACATGGTGGCCTAGGCCACCGACCTCTTCCTTATGAAGAGTTGGTTCTTTTAGTGTTTTATTGGTTTTTATTTGCAAATCTCTTGTTTCTCATGGGAAACTCAATCAATCTTGGCATTTATTGATTTTGCTTTTGCAAGTTGAGTGTGAAGTACCATCCCAGTTTGTGAAGTCTATCCCAAGCCTCTCCTTGCCCCAAAACTTGCTCCTCTTGCCACATACATGTCCAACACTAAACATGGCTTTTCTGTGCTGTGGGGCCGGAGACTCCGGTGTGTGACACCGGAGACTCCGGTCTGAGCAGAGTGTCCGCCCTAAGTCCCGGAGACTCCAGACCCGAGACTCCGGTGTGCTTAGGCCGGAGACTCAGGTCTCGGCGTTTTCCAGGGGTCCAAAAGGGGATCGGGGTGGGGTTGATTCACAACTCCCTCTCCACCCCCGACTCCAACCTCTCCCCTACCACCGCCCCAGCCTAGAGAAGCACCTCCGGCCGCTCTCCGCCGCCAGAATCCGCCGTCCAGCCGGCCTTCCCTCCTCTCCCAATGTTGGGGAACCCTCTCCCCACCATTGGTGACCTCCACCATGTCGAGCAGCGGTACCTTCCTCTCTCCCTCTCTAGGTTTCTTCCTAGATCTTGGATAGAGTTTGTAGTCATGCTCCCTATGGTGTAGAATCTTTTGCTGGCTCCTTTTCATCTCAATGTATCAGTTTTAGAATCTTTAGCATCAAGTTTTGACCTAACCCTAGAGTCTCAGCCTCAGGGCCGGAGACTCCGGTCTGTACCAGACCGGAGACTCCGGTTCGGCTGGAATCTCCGGCCCCTGAGACCGGAATCTCCGGTGTAGATCATCTTTTGGTGCTTTCGATTCTCCAGTTGATGCATCTTTTTCCCTCCTGGACATGTATGCTCATCCCCATGCTACCCCCTCTCTGTTTATTCACAGGTTCTTCGTGTGTCAAGAAACTTAGTCACAATCCCAATAAAGTGACTCGGAAAGAAAAGAGGGGTACTCGGGCCTATTTGGACCCGACCGAGGATGGTGGCTGGGTTCAGCGTGACAGAGGAGCAGCTGCTAGAGAGGCTGCACAGAAAAGGGCTGAGGAGGCTTTTCTTGAAGAAGAGAGGGCAAAGAAGGCGAGGTTTGACAATTTGACCACCGTAATCGGAATGGGTAAATCTGAGTTTCGGTCCATGAGGATGCAGCCTTTCTTTGACATGCCACAAAATTCCACCAACCCTCACTTTTGGAGAAGAGAGCAACAGTTAGTGATGAAGGACATTTATGACAAGCTGTCGGGCCCCAACATTGTATGTGTGCAAAAGGTACTCAATCTCTCCGCTCTGAGCACCAAACCGTATTTTCAAGAGGCCGTATGGATTGTTCGTAAGCTTGGGTTGGAGCATCTCATGACCCTTCAACAAAACTATGATATCAAGTTGGTGCATCAGTTCTTCGCTACAGTTCAGTTTGGGCAGGATGAAGATGTTTCCTTGACTTGGATGACCGGGCCCATCAAATGCGTGTCCTCCATGTCATGGTTTGGTGACTTGCTTGGTTATGTGTTCCGCAAGGGTGAAGCCTCTCAAGGAAGGATTATGCACACGGAAGGGGTTCAATATGATAAGGGCAAGATGACACCGCTCTATCTCAACAAGTCCGCCGTTGGTTCCAACAAAGATCTCCTTCCCACCTTCAACATTCTCCTCCGCATGTTTAGATGCAACATTGCACCTCAAGCCGGGAATGTGGATGCCATTCGTGGAGGGCTTGTCAACCTCCTCATTCATTCCTATGCGGTGCTTCAAGCCGGAGTCAATTGCCAAGGTTATGAGATTGATGTGATGGATTTCATCAAGTGTGAATTGCATTGGGCTGTCCATGAGATGAAGAATCCGATATATGCACCTTATGTTATGAAGCTTATTCTTGACCAAGTGCCCAATCTCAATCGTGAGCACTTTACCGTTCACAAAGCTGGTTGATACGTCTCCAACGTATCTATAATTTCTTATGATCCATGCTTGTTTTCATACCATTTGCTACATGTTTTGTTTACATCTTATAGCATTTTTATGCATTTTCTGGAACTAACCTATTAACAAGATGCCACAGTGCAAGTTCCTGTTTTCTGCTGTTTTCCCATTTCAGAAAAGTACTTAAGGAAATATTCTCGGAATTGGACGGGACAAAAAGCAGCAGTCTTATAATTCAATGGACTACACGGAGCCCGAAGGAGAGGACCTGGAGGGCCATGGGCCGGCCACACCATAGAGTGGCGCGGGACCCATGCCTGCCGCGCCACCAGGTGGTGTGGGGCCCACGGGAGCCCTCCGACGCCGCCCTTTCGCCTATATATTGCCCCCGACGCATAAAACCTAGACAGACCCCGTGATATTCCAAAGAAACATCTGCAGCGCCGCCGTCATCGCCGACAAGTTTCGGGGGACAGAAGTCTCTGTTCTGGCACCCTGCCGGGACGGGGAAGTGCCCCCGGAGCCATCTCCATCGACTCCACCACCATCTTCATCGCCGTGCTGACTCCCATGATGAGGAGGGAGTAGTTCTCCCTCGGGGCTGAGGGCCGTACCGGTAGCCATGTGGTCTATATCTCTCTCTCCCATGATGTGATCTATATGTGATCATGAGCTTTGCAATCTAGATGTTGTTATGTTACTCAAGTGGGCTTTATTTATGTGATCTCCGGAGACTCCTTGTCCCACGTGTGTAAAGGTGACAGTGTGTGCACCGTGTGGGTCTTTAGGCTATATTTCACAAGATACTTGTTCACTGATTTATTATTTGAGTTGGATGTCTCTATGAAATTGTGGTGTGTTAGTACCTCCTATGAATGATCATGGTCCAGTGTGGGGTATTCATTAGTACTTGGGAATATATGTTTGAGGCGTGCTTTGCATTCCTACACAATGAATTAGTGTTCGTTATCCAGCCGGAGAATACTTCGGAGTAGTATATTGAAGTGCTTATATTTATATTCAATTATGATTGCATTGTTGAGAGTGACCACTGGTGAAAGTATGATCCCTAGGCCTTGTTTCTAAGCATTGAAACACCGTTTACAACAAGTTCTGCTACATGTTTGCTTGCTGCCATTTTTATTTCAGATTGCAATTACTACTTATAATCATCCATATTATTTGTATTTCACTATCTCTTCGCCGAACTAGTGCACCTATACATCTGACAAGTGTATTGGGTGTGTTGGGGACACAAGAGACTTTTTGTATTGTGATTGCAGGGTTGCTTGAGAGGGATACCTTTGACCTCTACCTCCCTGAGTTCGATAAACCTTGGGTGATTCACTTAAGGGAAACTTGCTGCTGTTCTACAAACCTCTGCTCTTGGAGGCCCAACACTGTCTACAAGAATAGAAGCGTGTGTAGACATCAAGCTATTTTCTGGCGCCGTTGCCGGGGAGGTAAGGTAAGCGGCACTCACACTCCAACAACAAAGCTATCCGGCAACGAAGCTATTTTCTGGCGCCGTTGCCGGGGAGGTAAGGTAAAAGGTACTCACATCATCTGGCTACTAAGCTATTTTCTAGTACTGTTGTTGTTGTGTGAGTGCTCGAAGTTATTTCCTTTAGATTCTGCAATTATAACTTTTTGTTTCTTGTTTTTAATTTCACTAGTTAGGCTTAATGGAAAACAACAAAAAAATTAGTATTAGTTCTTTGGAAATCATTTTTGCTAATGCTATGGAAAAGTCTAAGCTTGGGGAAGCTAGTTTTTATGAAAATGATCTTTTTAGTTCCCCAGCTTTAGAGGAGAAAATTTGCTCTGATAATACTTTGTCTCCCATATGTGATAATTCGAATCATGCTTGTGATATTCTAAATCCACCTACTGAAAGTATTCCTTTTAAAATACCTATGAAAATTGTTGAAAAGGTTATGGATGAATGTTATGCAGGGGATGGAACAATCCGTCCAAGTGATCACTTGTTGAAACTTACAGAACTTTGTGAGTTGTTTAAGATTGCAGGTTTATCAAGAGAAAATGTCATGAAGAAATTATTTCCATTGTCACTTAAGGACAAAGCAAGGGAGTGGTATGATCTACTTGATGATCCTCATCATTTGGAGTGGAAGGAGCTTGCAAATCTCTTTTGCTCTAAATTTTATCCTCCTTATGAAATGCATTTGGATAGGAATTACATTTTTAATTTTTGGCCTCATGATGGAGAAAGCATTGCTCAAGCTTGGGGAAGGCTGAAAACATTAATACTTAAATGTCCTAACCATGAGCTTCCTAAGGAAATAATTGTTACTAATTTTTATGCAAGGCTTTCAGGTGATTGCAAGAATTATCTAGATGCCTGTTCAGGGGGTTCTTTGTATCTTTATTTTTTTGCAATGTTGTGCTAAGTAAGGTCTCTAGTAGAAAGTTTTTGCTATATTTGGATTTCTCCACAGGAAATAGATTTCTATCTGTCACCGTTAAATTCGTCATTTATTCCAGATGCGACGAAATGCTTGATATTTTGTGTGCTGAATCTTCATATATGTATGAAACTTTTTCTAGTTCAGTGATTTCCGATTTGAGCAACTGTAGTGCCTCGAAAAAATTCGTCTTTACAGACTGTTCAGATTTTGACAGATTCTGCCTTTTATTGTGCATTGCTTCCTTTGCGATGTTTATTTGGATCTTTTGATTCTTTTAGCATCAGTGGCTGTAGCTAATGTTATAATGCATTAAGGTGTGCTTGTGTCACAGTAGAACTTGTGAATTTTTGGTTTATGCACTAACCCTCTAATGAGAATTACTTTGAGTTTGATGTGGTGGAAGTTTTCAAGTAAGTAAAAAGGGACGATATGATGAGATCAAGAAGAGTGAAAAGCCTAAGCTTGGGGATGCCCTGGTGGGTCATCCCCAGCAAATTCAAGAAGACTCAAGCATCTAAGCTTGGGGATGCCTTGGGCATCCCCTTCTTCATCGACAAAACTATCAGGTCATCTCTAGTGATACTATATTTTTATTCTTCTACATCTTATGTATTTTGCTTGGAGCGTCTGTTTTTATTTTTGTGTGTGTTTTAGTTTTCTTAATAAGTT
The DNA here is from genome assembly GCA_012064385.1 of Puccinellia tenuiflora. Classification (NCBI taxonomy): domain Eukaryota; kingdom Viridiplantae; phylum Streptophyta; class Magnoliopsida; order Poales; family Poaceae; genus Puccinellia; species Puccinellia tenuiflora. The sequence continues at coordinate 124,855 of QRDG01000987.1, read as the reverse complement.
GGATCCTAGCATTCTTGTGTGGGAGAGAGACACGCTCCGCTTTTTCATATGAATACTCATGCTCTTCACTTATATTTGTTGAGTATTCTTAGCTACTGTCTGTTTTCTAGTAAGCTCTCGCTTTTAGAATTTTATCTTGTTTAGAGCTGCTAGTTCTTTGTGTTAAGCTCTCTTGTGTTTCACTCTTATTTGTTAGAGAGTTGTTTTAGTTGCTTGGTTGATGTGTTAGATTGGAAAATGCTATGCTTGTGATAGTGGTATGAAATAGAGAAAAGCTGCATAGTCTTGTAGACCATTGTGTAGATAACTTGCTCCTCTTCAATTGTTTTGAGGTATTAAAATAACTAATGGTTAAAATATGTTGGTTAATGTTGTTAAGAGCTGATTAGTGAAGATGTGTTAGTAGAACATGGAGCCGTACTTTTCTGAACTAAAAACAACATAAGTCAATAGTGCTTTAGTGTCGTGATTTCCTCTTAGTTGAAAAGAAGTTTCTAATGGTATAGTTACTGCAACGGTCGGGGAAGCCAACGGGGCACTTGTGTCGCCGCCACGATCACTCTCGCGGTGTCTCTAACCATTTGTGAGACTTTGATACTGTTAGTTGTTTGCAATATACGACATGCTATGTGAGTTTTTGGTTTTTGGCACTTCCACCTCCATATTTTGCTAGCCTCTTCGGTACTTGCATTGCCCTTTTTCACATTGAGATTGGTGCATACTTCACAAGTACATCCAACCCCGTGGGAGATCTTAATCTTGTTCTCCTACACATTAGCCAACTATCTTCCTCAAAACAGCCACCATATCTACCTATCACAGCATTTCCATAGCTGTTCCGAGATACATTGCCATGCAACATCCATCATTTACATTACATGACTTTATGTCATTTTTACTTCATTACCATATAGTATTTCTTGACCATTTGAGTTAGTGTGATGCGTGGTTTTCCACATGTGTTACATCTTTTCCACACTACGCTCGGTCTTGCATATCCACCATACACCATGTATTAGTCTTTGAGTTTTGAGTACACCAAAAAGTGTGATGATCATCTTGTAAAATAGAGTGTTGCCTCTACTTGTGAGCATATTGAAAAGAGTCCAAAGTGGCCAATCAAAAGAGTCCAAAAGAGACCAATGAGAGAAAAATATAAAAGAGCCACAAAGGCCTCAAAAAGCAAAAAGCAAAAAAAAAGAGAAAAATAAAAAAGAATATAAAATGAGAGAGGGGGAAACACTACTATCCTTTTATTCCACACTTGTGCTAGTAGCACCTACATCATTGTAGTGAGTTTTCATGCTTAATTAGTATAACTATGTGGGGACCAAACATTATAGAACTTGGCTTGTATATTCCAACGATGAGCCTCCTCAAGTGAGCTCTAGGTCTTCATGAGCAAGCAAGTTGGATGCACCCCCACTAGTTCCATTGGAGAGATTCCATTCATATAGCTCTATGTGCATCCGTTGCATGACAATCACTACTCCTCATTCAGTGTCTACTACGGGACTTCCTCTTGTCTTGTGGTTACCTCTTCCACTGTTTGAGCCTTTCTTTTTGGCCTTCCAAACCCCCATTATTATTCTCTTTGCCATAACCTCATGGTGCCAAGCCTTCTTCTTGCTTGTATTTGTTGAGTGGACTACATAACAGTTGATAAGTTAAGTGGATGGATAAAGGACACTTGACTTGAGCTTGGCTATTTCTATTATTAACTGAATTTGATGTTTTGAAGATTGATTGACATTTTACATTGGAGACACAATTTACTATCCTTCTTTCTAAACCTTATGTATGGTTCCTTGTCTCCAACACGCTGATTCATGAAAAGTTCTAGCTTCTTTTAGCTAGCATTTGTTAATCATTGTTTGCTTAATGTCAACTATAGACAATTGTTTTGGATCACCTTATTCACATCATGTGCTTTGCATTGCTATGTTGATCTAGATTGTGAGTTAGCATGTCTCCTAAGAAATTATTTGTTATCGTTTTACCTACTCGAGGAGGAGTAGAACTAAGTTTGGGGATGCTGATACGTCTCCAACGTATCTATAATTTCTTATGATCCATGCTTGTTTTCATACCATTTGCTACATGTTTTGTTTACATCTTATAGCATTTTTATGCATTTTCTGGAACTAACCTATTAACAAGATGCCACAGTGCCAGTTCCTGTTTCTGCTGTTTTCCCGTTTCAGAAAAGTACTTAAGGAAATATTCTCGGAATTGGACGGGACAAAAAGCAGCAGTCTTATAATTCAATGGACTACACGGAGCCCGAAGGAGAGGACCTGGAGGGCCGTGGGCCGGCCACACCATAGAGTGGCGCGGGACCCATGCCTGCCACGCCACCAGGTGGTGTGGGGCCCACGGGAGCCCTCCGACGCCGCCCTTTCGCCTATATATTGCCCCCGACGCATAAAACCTAGACGGACCCCGTGATATTCCAAAGAAACATCTGCAGCGCCGCCGCCATCGCCGACAAGTTTCGGGGGACAGAAGTCTCTGTTCCGGCACCCTGCCGGGACGGGGAAGTGCCCCCGGAGCCATCTCCATCGACTCCACCACCATCTTCATCGACGTGCTGACTCCCATGATGAGGAGGGAGTAGTTCTCCCTCGGGCTGAGGGCCGTACCGGTAGCCATGTGGTCTATATCTCTCTCTCCCATGATGTGATCTATATGTGATCATGAGCTTTGCAATCTAGATGTTGTTATGTTACTCAAGTGGGCTTTATTTATGTGATCTCCGGAGACTCCTTGTCCCACGTGTGTAATGGTGACAGTGTGTGCACCGTGTGGGTCTTTAGGCTATATTTCACAAGATACTTGTTCACTGATTTATTATTTGAGTTGGATGTCTCTATGAAATTGTGGTGTGTTAGTACCTCCTATGAATGCTCATGGTCCAGTGTGGGGTATTCATTAGTACTTGGGAATATATGTTTGAGGCGTGCTTTTGCATTCCTACACAATGAATTAGTGTTCGTTATCCAGCCGGAGAATACTTCGGAGTAGTATATTGAAGTGCTTATATTTATATTCAATTATGATTGCATTGTTGAGAGTGACCACTGGTGAAAGTATGATCCCTAGGCCTTGTTTCTAAGCATTGAAACACCGTTTACAACAAGTTCTGCTACATGTTTGCTTGCTGCCATTTTTATTTCAGATTGCAATTACTACTTATAATCATCCATATTACTTGTATTTCACTATCTCTTCGCCGAACTAGTGCACCTATACATCTGACAAGTGTATTGGGTGTGTTGGGGACACAAGAGACTTTTTGTATTGTGATTGCAGGGTTGCTTGAGAGGGATACCTTTGACCTCTACCTCCCTGAGTTCGATAAACCTTGGGTGATTCACTTAAGGGAAACTTGCTGCTGTTCTACAAACCTCTGCTCTTGGAGGCCCAACACTGTCTACAAGAATAGAAGCATGTGTAGACATCACCGGTTCTCTTCAAGTTCTCAAGCATGACAAGCCTTCTTCGTCTAGTGCTCGCTCTCGTGTCCCGTTTGCCTCAAGTGAAGAAGAAGAAGAAGAAGATGTTGCTCCCATTCGAAGGAGAAGTAAGAATGCCGACCCCCCTCCTGGCTTTGCAAGGGCAAGGCTGATGTGGCAAAGAAGGTAAAGAAGCTCTCGTGGTTTGAAAAGGTGATGCTTAGCATGAATGTGTGCCTTCACAAGGAAAATTACCAAGCTCACAAGGAAAGGAAGTTGATTATCTCCAATCAAAACAAGTTATACAAGGAGTTGGAGAAGAAGAGGGACAAGACTCCTCCATTGGTTGTCGAAGAGGAGCAACCATCCTCCGAAAGTGAGAAGACTGTGAGCTATGATCGATGGCATGCAAATCAATTCCCTTGGGCTGATTTTGACTTTGAGGAGGTGTCCTCCATGCCTTCTTCCTCGCGCAATATCGGCAAGGCTCCAATGGTTCATAGGGAGATTGAAGAGGATGATGATGACGAGGCTAGTGGATTGGAGTATGATGATGATGATGCCACCGAGGAGGACTCCGAGTGATCTTCAAGGGATCGTTAGCATCACCTTTCTTCCTTTTTGGTGTCTCGATGCCAAAGGGGGAGAAATGGTTCTAGTAGGTTATTCGTGGGATTTGCATGGGTCGGGCACAAGCATTTGCTTTTATCATTCCTTGAGAGCTTGTGTCCCTTTATATTTGTGTTGAACCTTATGTGTTAAGAGTTGAACTTTATTTGCGTTATTTGCTACTTCTGTGTGAGTTGTGGATCTTGGTGTCTTTTTATTCTTGAGGAGACATGATATCGGATATTATCTATGGTTGAGTTATTTGTGAGGTGAGATATGCATTGGAACAACATCAACATTTTATTCTCATGCACAAGGTATGATTGTTAACACAAAACTCAACCCTTATAATGTCATGTCTCTTTGTCTTCCTATATGTGTGTGTCTCTTTATGTGTGTCTTGATTGATATGCACACATTTAGGGGGAGGTGCTATTTTTTTTACATGATATGGTCTATTTGTTTGCAAATCCTGGTGTTGTTATCTAACACCAAAAAGGGGGAGATTGAAAGAGCATTTCCTAAAACCTATTGATTTTGTGTGTTAGTTAACAACACTAGTGATCATCTGATATGATGCTAAGTGGTGCAGGTTAATTATCATATGTCTACCCTAAGAATCAACCACCAAAAAGGGAAGTTTTGGCTGGGTTTATTTGCTGCAGGACAATTCTAGGTCGGAGTCTCCGGTCTACCTGGGCCGGAGTCTCCGGTCTACCTGGGCCGGAGTCTCCGGCCCCTGGATTTCCCTGCCTTGTGCCAAGTTGTGGTGCGGCTCTGTTAACACTCCGGAGCATCACCGGAGGATGCCCGGAGTCTCCGGGAGGCCGGAGTTTCCGGCCCTTGGTGACCGGAGTCTCCGGCCTGTTGAGCGTCATCGACAAAGTCTCCGCTGGGGTGCGGAGTCTCCGCCCGCACCGGAGTCTCCGGCCCCCTGACCGGAGTCTCCGGCCCTTCCCCGAGTGAACCAAGTGTGGTGCGGTTCTGGTGCCTGTCCGGAGGGACCCCGGAAGGAGCCCGGAGTCTCCGGCCTACACCGAAGTCTCCGGCCTGCACTGGAGTCTCCGGCCCACTTAGGGCGGAGTCTTCGGCCCTAGTGGACTCCAACGGCTAGAAATTTCAGAGGGGTATAAATACCCCTCCACCTACCTCAAGACAGCCAGCTCGTCCAGCATTTAAGAACCCTAATATCTGAGAGCTCAAAATCGATAGATCTCCTATTTCCTCCATCCAAACTCGTTGATCTTTGGAGGATTGAAGGAGAAGACCCGGATCTACATCTTCACTAAGCCGTTCTTCATTTCCCCCTCATTCTCTTGAGGATTTCATTTCTAGGGTTAGCATTGTGTTACCCTAGAATTCTTGTGCTTACTACTTGTTGTAATTGTGACAGATGTGTTGATTTGGGAGCCCCCAATTAAGTTGTGGGTGTGTGCCCCAAAACATTGTAAAGGCTCCGGATTCCTCCTTGAAGGATTCCGATAGTGGAAGGTGAACCAAACCCTCGGGTGCGGTTCATCGGAGAATAGGGTGAGGCCTTTGTGGCATCTTGAGTAGGCCTCTCGTGGTGAGCTCACACCCCTCCAACGAGACGTACTCCCTTAAACAAGGAGGAACTCGGGAATACATCCTTGTCTCCGCGTGCTTCTACTTTCGGTTATCTCTTTCCCTTAGTTGTCTTTACTTGTTTCGTTAATTGCCTAGTTGTTTTAGTTTGCTTCTCATATAGGTAAATTCACCGTAGTTGCATATATAGAGAATTTACCTTTGGGTTAAGCCTAAAATCGAAAAAGAATTAAAAATTGGTGTAGCACCTATTCACCCCCCCTCTAGGTGCCCATACGATCCTTTCACAGGGTTCGACAAATTCCTGGGTCCGCCTCTGTTCCTATGGTTGAGAACATCCATAGTCGGAAGTGACTGGCGTGCGAGTCTCCAGAGAAACATCGGATCTTCGCCGGTACTTTTATTTTCCAGAGCTCAGACCACTCCTTTTCTTGACATACTTCGTATATGAAAGCAGGTTTCTGTGGATCAAACGCATGGATGGGTCAGTCGGAGATTTGATTCGTGGGATCATCATAAGTAAGATATGCACATTGCACAATCACATTCACGATGCGAAGAAGAAGTCGATATTTTCTTCGGAAGTAAAAAATGCAGGTAGGATTAAACGAAACAAATTGCTGACTAAACTATTTTGACGTCGGCCCAAATAGCCCATCACGGCAAAGCCTTTGATGTCGGCCCAAATAGCCGACCCTCGACGCGGACGCTCTCCTCCCGCATCGCGTCCCGTTCGCCAGTCACCTCAGCGAACCCTATACCCCGGAGGTATCCGCGTACCCCCGTAGCGTTAGTGGGCCGGCCCATTAAGGATGATTCCGATTTTTCTCTGTTTTGCCTTTGGTTTTTCTGTTTCTTTCTCATTTTTCTTTTTCTGTTTCTTTTTTGTCTTATTTTTCTTTCTATTTCTATTTTACTTATTTTAACTTTATTTAACATTTTTTGGTTTATTTTTTTTACGTTTTTCTCTTTCTTTTTTCGTTTTCATGTGTTCTTTTCTTTTTTACGTTTTTCTTCTTTGTATCTTTTTTTTGTTTTTTCTTATTTCTTTTTATGTTTATTTTCAGTTTTATTTTTCTGTATTTTGTATTTTTTTAGTTTATATTAAATAAATGTGTATGTTGTGGAAAAACTAAGTAGCTTTCTTTCCATTAAATAACATAAATGTTCTGAATTTTTTCAATAACATAAAAATGTTTAAAAATAGTTTCCGTTTGTTGGGGTTATGCCGAACAGGTATCCTCGCAGAGGAGACTAAAAGCCAGCATACCAGGGTGGCCCATAGTGGTGGTAAGCCGAATCCGGCTTAACCGGACGGCCCAGTATGATGAAGCGCAGGAGGCCCATCCGGCTAAGAGAAGGTTCCAGAAGCCGGCCTGCATTGCGGAAGACTTAGCCCACAAGGCAGGGCCCAAGCCGGATTGGAGTAGAACTCTGTACTTAGTCGGTTAGGTTTCCTCCTGTAAGCCCTAGGTCCGGACGCCTTTATAAGCCGGCCTATGGGACGCCTTAGGGCACACTCTGGATCTCGATCCACTGTAACTCGGCAATATTGCATTATAGTGAATTATAGCAGCACGTAGGGTCTCGCCACTGCCGCGAGAGCCGAAGCTGGGTACTCTTTGTCAACCCGTCGCCGGAACACCTCACGTCTCCAAAACCCCTCTCTCTACCTAGCTCGATGGCACCCCTGCCGCGGCTAGATTCGACAATACCACGACAGTTGGCGCCCACCGTGGGGCAGGAGATGTCCGGGGTTTCGATCCGTCCAGGAGCCACAGGTGGAGTCGGCGACACCATCACGGTCGGCATGGTGAGCTACTTCGACGAGACGGGAGCTGGCCACGTCTTCAAAGACGGCTTCTGGACGCCGGCAAAGGAGGATCCCGCCGGCTGGTCCACGGTCTCCATCGGCGGTTTCGACATCTTCGTCGGCTTCACCGCCCAGGCTTTGGACGATCTCGGCTTCACCTCGAGCTTGCCCACCACCCACCCAAGCAACCTCGACGAGGAGTCGGATCTGGACTCTGACGAGATCGCCGATCTGGATCTGGCTTTCGACGCTGACGACGAAGATTCTGAAGACGACGCAAGTTCCAACATGGCGGCGCCGGACTTCCACTTCGTCGGCGTCTTAGGAGAATCCGGCTCTCACGAGTCGATGACAGAGCCTGAGTCTATCCTCCCTGCTCTGCAGGCTGGGGTTGATTCAGAAGCCGGATCAGGGGACACCGCCCATATGGAGCAGGACCTCGAATCTGAAGGAGAATCCGATGATTTTAGTCGGAAAGTTGCATCCTGTTTAGGACGCCCTGCCGAGGTCTTGATGGGTGACATCTCTGATCCTAAAGATGACCCCAACACCTCGAAAGCCGCCAATGGCGAAGAAAAAAACTCCACAAGCCGGAAATCTTGTAACAGCCCCAGATTAGCACCCTAAAATATGGGCCAAATTTTCACCTTTTGTTTTGCATTGCATCATGGCATCCATTTAAATTGCTAATATAAAATAAAGCACCACTTGGAAATTTAAAACAAAGGAAGCCAAAACCCTTCCCAAAATTTTCAAACCAAATGAATTGCTCAAATTGTTGAAACCAAATAAAGTTGAACTTCCAATTTGTTCCGGAAGTTTCAATCATCCAATTATAACTATTTGGTAAAGGCAAATTATTAACAAGCAAATAAATAAATTTGAGAATTCAATTTGGTTCAATTCAATTCTATTTTTGGAACCAAGCTAATCTTTCCAAAAATTCAAACTAAAATCATGGGGAGTTTCAATATTATTGTGAGAGCCTCCATGTTTAATTCCACTATTTTTGGAAATATATAAATGCTCCAAATGAATACATTTTGCATTTTATCAAAAATGGCTATAATTAAACTCTGTGAACAAAGGTGGTTCAAAAGTTTTTATTTTGAAGCCAAACTTTTTGTGGAGTTTCTAAAGGACAAGGGAAGGCCACATGAATTTTGGTGGAATTTATAAAAAGGTTTAGATTCTTTAATTAAATCACTAAAGTAGCTCCTGGATCTCTCTATAATTTAAATAACTGGTGCCGGGGGGTTATCGCAAAACCTCATCCCCTACCTCACTGTGGCCACAGTGGCCGGCGTCCATGCCGACCTGCCGGCCTTGGCCGCACCATGTCGTGGCCCCTGGGGGTCAAGGAATGCCAGACCGACGCCCACCTGCTCTCTCTCTCCTCTCTCCCCTTTCCTCCCGCATTTCTTGGATCGGGCGATTTCTTCTCTTCCCGAGTCACTCCCTCTCCGCCGTAGCTTGCCGAGCTCGCCGCCGTCGCTTCGGTGCTCCCCGTTTAGGTTGAGGCGGACAGGGAGCTTCGCCTCGTCGACTTCCCCCTCCTGGAGTAAGGAATCGAGCCGGGGTGCCTCGTCCCCGACGAATTCGTCCTCGACATCATCAACCTCGGCCGCCGCCGCCCGGGACGATTCCGGCGACTCCGGCCTCTCCCCGCCGACGCCGACCCTCCCTTGGTATACCGGTGAGGCCTGCGTCCTTTTGGCCCTCTCCCCTCTCCCTATTCTCCCCTCTCGTCGCCGTTTCACCGGCGGCCACCGTCGCCGTCACCGCACGTCCAGCGCGCCCCGGCCTGCGCGTCGGCCTGAGCCGGCCAGCAGGCCGGCTGGTTCCGAGGGAGGCCCGGCCTAACGCCCGGCCTGGGCCGGCCACGAGGCCGGCTCCCTCTGGCTTGGGCCCGGCCTGGCTCCGGACTGGGCCGGCTCTGAGGCCGGCCTTTTCTGCCACTGACCCGGCCTGTAAACCGGTCTGGGCCGACCTGTGGGCCGGCCCGTACAGTAAAAACAGAAAATGTTTTAAATTGAAATAATTCATAACTTTTCAAATATTGCTCCAATTTTAGCAAATCAAATACCATTTTGATTAGGAAAACAAAACCTACAATATGAAATCATTGTGACATTATTTTTGAAACCATTTTTTCTGTTTATTTAAGGATTCCTAAAATGGGCTAAATAATACCGATTTTGAGAAATTCATAACTTATTAAATATTGATCCAAAAATTATGAATTAAATATCAATGTGATCCACACTTCAAATGCTATCCAATTGTGCACTTATCACATCATGATCACAAATCTTTATTTGATGTTACTCATAATTCGATCAAATGAATTAAATTCAAATAATCATTTAATTTGCTATTTATTCATCGGTGCTCCGAAAATTACAAATAAAGTACCAAAATGATCGGAATAATAAACCCTATCCATTCTTGTCATGTTCGTGCATATTTGAGCCACTTCTTTAATAATTTACTAATTTATGAAGAATGCGGTCACTAAGATAAATATGGAGTTGTGTCCAAATAATTACACTAATTATTTGGAGCTCCATTTAATTTGTTATAGCATTTATATGTTGATATCCTTGCATCAATTTGACATGTCATCATGTGATTGAGCATTGCACCTTGTGTTCGTGTGATTTATGTGTGCTTTGTATTCTTTTGGGTATCGATAGATTCCGGAGTCGAGGTTAACGCTACATACCCCGATGAGCAGTACTTCACGCCCCGGCAGCAAGGCAAGAGATAACCTAACCTTCTTGGCATCTAGTCTCCCATGGTTTTATAAACTTATTTTATCCACCATAATATTGCATGCGATTCAAATGTCATTTTTGATCAAGACTTAGAGTATCCTATGAATGCATGTCTTTCCCCGAGCCAATCACATGTATCCCTTCCTATGAACCTTAGTGTTGAGGTGTTGGCCGGATACAAAATATAATTGTTGGTTATATGCTTAGCTATGCTTAGAAATGCTTAGTTGAATTACTAGTTATGTCCGTTGTTGAATTCCATAATTGTTGATGTTGATGGAAGGATGCGGGCATGGTGGATATATGTGATGCTTAATTAAATTGCTAAAAGGCTGGGATGAGTTGCCCTCGGGGAGGGTGTTTTGCCTCATTCTTGCCGCCTAGGCTGAGAGTGCTTTTAGCTAGAACCAAGAACCGAGCGTGCTGCCATTGGTGGGTGTATGGGCGCCTTACTGACCGAATAACTTGTGCGGGCGTATCCAAGGGTCCTCTAGTTCGGTTTTCCATTTGCGTGTGAGTGGAAAAGATGATGTTGATGAGGATTTGTGTTTAGGACGTGGCGATGGGGCAGGGCGCTGGGAGCGCTGAACCTGTCCTGTGGCCACAGATGACTCTTGGATATTCTCACGTGAGGTAAAGGTTTAACCGCGCCCGCTCGCCGGCCTTCCCCGGAAGAGGGCCAACTAGGTGAGCCGGACGGTACCAATGGGTAAAATAGTACACCCCTGCAGGGTTTAATCTTTTCGAAAAGCCGTGTCCGCGGTTATGGACAAACTCTTGGGAAAGGCGGATTAGCTCATAGATAACCTTAACCTAATTGATATGGGAGCTAAAGGTTGCATTAATCAACAAGAGAGTAAAGGTTCATTTCCTCGAGGGTGATTCGAGGGAGTACCTTGGGTGGAGATGAGTGGTTTGGCTACAAGTAGGTTCGCCGAGGACCGAAGATGAAAAGTTTACTCTCTTACCCCTTTTATGAAAATCATTCTGAATAGACGATGCCTTGTGTCTCTTATATCTTTTAAATGAAAATCTAGCTTTATGCAAAAATAACTACATACAGCTTTAGAGCCTCCGTCAGCATCGGGCCTATATCGCCCTACTAAACTTGCGAGTACGTCGTACTCAGTCTCTCTTTGCTGCCTTTATACTTGTATTTCAGAGGAGGACGACACCGAGCAGCTAGGTGGGTTCTTCGTTGACGTCGACTACTAGTCTGGGGTTCCCAGGTGGCAGCTTGGGACCGTGGAACAAGCTGGCTGGGAATTGTTTATTGTAGGCCTCTTAGGCCATATATTTGCTTCTTGTTGTTAGACAACACTACCCGCTTCCGCTTGATGTATTGTTGGATCCGTGATCCTTTTGATGTGTAATATTTGTATTCTTCTCATTATATGAGTTGCTATATGTTTTGTGTCGTAGAGTCATGCAATGTGCCGGTTTGTTCCACAAGTCTCGATCTTTGTTTTATACATTGATGGTTGTGTCAGCTACATAGCCTCTCTGTATAATTCCGGGGTCGGGGCGCTACAAGTTGGTATCAGAGCAGGACTGCCTGTAGGAAACCCTTTCTTTTGGTCGATGTCGAGTCTAGTTCGTGAAAATTATTTTTAACCTAAAAATGAGTTGTGAAAACCTTCCTAGGATTCTTTTTACTCCTTATCCAATTCACTCTGATCTCGGTGCCATCTTACCTCTATTTTGTTTTAACGGTTCTTCTGATCGTCGGCAAAGTTCTAAATCTTAGGATCACGGGGTTGAGTTTCTACCTTTAGTTACTAGTTATCTCTACTCGTCTGCCAAATCTGAAACATGAAGACAGGAAGTGTGGTGGTTTGTCAAGATATTCCTTTGCTTTAGCCCAAGATCTTGAACCGAAGGTCCCGGATTGTGCTAGGGCTCAGGTGTAATGATTCATGGGGGTTGTCACCCTTGTGAGCATTATGCTATTGTGGGTCCCGGTGCATGAAGCTGATCTTTAACCCAAGATCTTTCCCGTTGAATCCTGGTGTTAAAGGTCGAATCCTACATCAGGTTGGCAAAAATTGAAGTTGGTCTTCAAACTCGAGGTTGCAGCCGTAATTGGTTTCCTCGACAATGCTCTTCTTCGTCACTAGCTTACCTAGGCTCTCTGTTATGGAATCATCTGAATCATGACGGGATTGCTCTTAGCGAGCTTTCCATCAATAATTGTGATCCCTCCGGTAACACTTTTCCTGAAACCCTTTCGGCACTAGTTGTCGGAAGAGTGCTAACCCGGGCTTCTGCAATATCCTAAATTGTTGTTAGCCCGTTCCTTAATCCAAATCTGTTATCAGTCCTCTATCTGCATGCGGACGATCAAGTGTATCGTGCATTGGGGTGTTCTGATGCATGCTATTCTTGTGGTTCGTCAAGGCATTCCATTTCGGGATGTCAGGAGAAACAAACTCCGGTACCTCGTCCATGTTTCGGACTAGATCAAAGTTTGGTGATTCGTGGAGTAAGAGTTGGTCTAGCTTCTGTTCCGTTCCACCTTGGAGTGTCACACTCTTTTATATCGAGAGGTCGTGCTTAGTCTCATGACGTACTGGATGAAGTGATGCTCCTACCTTTCCTTATCCATCTACCTCCGAGCTACGGGCTTGAGAATGTTGAGGATGGATCTCATTGTGGTAATCGGGTATTCTTAGCAATTGTTATTGTTTTGAATTCCAAAAGACTTTGGTGGCATTCTTAGCCTGTTTGGTAATCATAGCATCGAGCTGAGTTGTCGGAGCTGCCAAGTCCTTTCGTTCAGATGCACACCTCCGGTCAACGAGTTAGATTCTTTTCGAAACTTCCAAGACCACATCTTTTTCTTGAAAGGCAAGCTTTCTCTCGCAACCAGTGACTTCTGTCGCTATGGATCCTCGTGGAGTTCACCCCGTCTCCTCGGGTTAAATCACAAGTTGGTCATGCATTTGCGGATTGTTGTTGAGATGGTAGGTTGATGCCTCCAGTTCTCTAAATACGTCATGTGTGCCACTGTTCGTCTTGTTCTTGGATAAAAGGAAGTGCCAAATCTCAGTATCCTACCGGGGTTTCCCAATCAGGGATCAGTGGTGCTTCATTGCTTGGAGTTCATGCTGGTGCAATATTTCCCTTAGCAATCGTGACCCCATGGAATTCCCCAAATCTAGCTCTAGTTCTGGAGCTTGACGCTATAGCCCCTGCTTGCAAATCTAGTTACCTTGCATTGCGGCTAACTCCCGCAAACTCCTTCCATACCTAGGCCGAAGTATCTGCACACCTATCCAACTCTGAACCTCAAGCAGAACTGATGCTTGGTGGTTTACCAAGAGCATGACCTAGATCTTTTAGTAAAACCGATGAGTTCGGTGTTGTGGGTCAAGCACCTCACCGCAAGGTCGTTTGACGAAATCCCTTCAATCCCCACTATCCATGTGTATCATGGGTAGTTTATCCTAATAGTTCCCCTAAGGTCCTTTCTCTGTCTTCAAGTACGATTTTCGCTTGAGGATTGATTGAAGGCTATTCTGAAGCCGGAGTGTGATATCTAGAACCTCAAGGAGAACATCACCACGGAGTTGCTAAATATCTATTGGTCGAATCCCTTACTCCCTGTATCTTAAGAATATCTCGTTATGAGGTTTTACCTCTCCAAGCTAACTGTGGGTCAATGCCATATCTATCCTTTCTAGGTGAACCCAAAGTTTTGCCCAATCACCCTGACATTGTAGGAATCCTTCGGTTCCGTTAGGGCCAAGCTTTTAACCTTATGGAAGCGTCTGGTATGTCAAAATCGTGGAGTCCAGAAGATGCCTTTCTCCTCACGGTGCCAAATCTCTATGGTCTATCTAACTGGTGGTTTGAAGTGATGTCTTGGTGATCGGTTGTCCTATCATCGGCTCGACCTTTGTTTTGTCAAGTCGTTCCTTTTTCTCTCAATAACCTATGGTTTCGGGCAAGAGTCATTTTGTCTACCACCTTAAGTTATCTCTTGTTCTTTCCGCCTTTTGGCATGTCATGTTAGTTATCCAAATCTCTGCAACGAGGAAGATGTGTGTTGTCATGTTCCCCTCATCCCTACTTCTACTCTAGAATCTCAGGACGAGATTCCTGTAAGCGGGGTAGAATTGTAACAGCCCCAGATTAGCACCCTAAAATATGGGCCAAATTTTCACTTTTTGTTTTGCATTGCATCATGGCATCCATTTAAATTGCTAATATAAAATAAAGCAACACTTGGAAATTTAAAACAAAGGAAGCCAAAACCCTTCCCAAAATTTTCAAACCAAATGAATTGCTCAAATTGTTGAAACCAAATAAAGTTGAACTTCCAATTTGTTCCGGAAGTTTCAATCATCCAATTATAACTATTTGGTAAAGGCAAATTATTAACAAGCAAATAAATAAATTTGAGAATTCAATTTGGTTCAATTCAATTCTATTTTTGGAACCAAGCTAATCTTTCCAAAAATTCAAACTAAAATCATGGGGAGTTTCAATATTATTATGAGAGCCTCCATGTTTAATTCCACTATTTTTGGAAATATATAAATGCTCCAAATAAATACATTTTGCATTTTATCAAAAATGGCTATAATTAAACTCTGTGAACAAAGGTGGTTCACAAGTTTTTATTTTGAAGCCAAACTTTTTGTGGAGTTTCTAAAGGACAAGGGAAGGCCACATGAATTTTGGTGGAATTTATAAAAAGGTTTAGATTCTTTAATTAAATCACTAAAGTAGCTCCTAGATCTCTCTGTAATTTAAATAACTGGTGCCAGGGGGGTTATCGCAAAACCTCATCCCCTACCTCACTGTGGCCACAATGGCCGGCGTCCATGCCGACCTGCTGGCCTTGGCCGCACCATGTCGTGGCCCCTGGGGGTCAAGGAATGCCAGACCGACGCCCACCTGCTCTCTCTCTCCTCTCTCCCCTTTCCTCCCGCATTTCTTGGATCGGGGCGATTTCTTCTCTTCCCGAGTCACTCCCTCTCCGCCGTAGCTTGCCGAGCTCGCCGCCGTCGCTCCGGTGCTCCCCGTTTAGGTTGAGGCGGACAGGGAGCTTCGCCTCGTCGACTTCCCCCTCCTGGAGTAAGGAATCGAGCCGGGGTGCCTCGTCCCCGACGAATTCGTCCTCGACATCATCAACCTCGGCCGCCGCCGCCCGGGACGATTCCGGCGACTCCGGCCTCTCCCCGCCGACGCCGACCCTCCCTTGGTACACCGGTGAGGCCTGCGTCCTTTTGGCCCTCTCCCCTCTCCCTATTCTCCCCTCTCGTCGCCGTTTCACCGGCGGCCACCGTCGCCGTCACCGCACGTCCAGCGCGCCCCGGCCTGGGCGTCGGCCTGAGCCGGCCAGCAGGCCGGCTGGTTCCGAGGGAGGCCCGGCCTAACGCCCGGCCTGGGCCGGCCACGAGGCCGGATCCCTCTGGCTTGGGCCCGGCCTGGCTCCGGACTGGGCCGGCTCTGAGGCCGGCCTTTTCTGCCACTGACCCGGCCTGTAAACCGGTCTGGGCCGACCTGTGGGCCGGCCCGTACAGTAAAAACAGAAAATGTTTTAAATTGAAATAATTCATAACTTTTCAAATATTGCTCCAATTTTAGCAAATCAAATACCATTTTGATTAGGAAAACAAAACCTACAATATGAAATCATTGTGACATTATTTTTGAAACCATTTTTTCTGTTTATTTAAGGATTCCTAAAATGGGCTAAATAATACCGATTTTGAGAAATTCATAACTTATTAAATATTGATCCAAAAATTATGAATTAAATATCAATGTGATCCACACTTCAAATGCTATCCAATTGTGCACTTATCACATCATGATCACAAATCTTTATTTGATGTTACTCATAATTCGATCAAATGAATTAAATTCAAATAATCATTTAATTTGCTATTTATTCATCGGTGCTCCGAAAATTACAAATAAAGTACCAAAATGATCGGAATAATAAACCCTATCCATTCTTGTCATGTTCGTGCATATTTGAGCCACTTCTTTAATAATTTACTAATTTATGAAGAATGCGGTCACTAAGATAAATATGGAGTTGTGTCCAAATAATTACACTAATTATTTGGAGCTCCATTTAATTTGTTATAGCATTTATATGTTGATATCCTTGCATCAATTTGACATGTCATCATGTGATTGAGCATTGCACCTTGTGTTCGTGTGATTTATGTGTGCTTTGTATTCTTTTGGGTATCGATAGATTCCGGAGTCGAGGTTAACGCTACATACCCCGACGAGCAGTACTTCACGCCCCGGCAGCAAGGCAAGAGATAACCTAACCTTCTTGGCATCTAGTCTCCCATGGTTTTATAAACTTATTTTATCCACCATAATATTGCATGCGATTCAAATGTCATTTTTGATCAAGACTTAGAGTATCCTATGAATGCATGTCTTTCCCCGAGCCAATCACATGTATCCCTTCCTATGAACCTTAGTGTTGAGGTGTTGGCCGGATACAAAATATAATTGTTGGTTATATGCTTAGCTATGCTTAGAAATGCTTAGTTGAATTACTAGTTATGTCCGTTGTTGAATTCCATAATTGTTGATGTTGATGGAAGGATGCGGGCATGGTGGATATATGTGATGCTTAATTAAATTGCTAAAAGGCTGGGATGAGTTGCCCTCGGGGAGGGTGTTTTGCCTCATTCTTGCCACCTAGGCTGAGAGTGCTTTTAGCTAGAACCAAGAACCGAGCGTGCTGCCATTGGTGGGTGTATGGGTGCATTACTGACCGAATAACTTGTGCGGGCGTATCCAAGGGTCCTCTAGTTCGGTTTTCCATTTGCGTGTGAGTGGAAAAGATGATATTGATGAGGATTTGTGTTTAGGACGTGGCGATGGGGCAGGGCGCTGGGAGCGTTGAACCTGTCCTGTGGCCACAGATGACTCTTGGATATTCTCACGTGAGGTAAAGGTTTAACCGCGCCCGCTCGCCGGCCTTCCCCGGAAGAGGGCCAACTAGGTGAGCCAGACGGTACCAATGGGTAAAATAGTACACCCCTGCAGGGTTTAATCTTTTCGAAAAGCCGTGTCCGCGGTTATGGACAAACTCTTGGGAAAGGCGGATTAGCTCATAGATAACCTTAACCTAATTGATATGGCAGCTAAAGGTTGCATTAATCAACAAGAGAGTAAAGGTTCATTTCCTCGAGGGTGATTCGAGGGAGTGCCTTGGGTGGAGATGAGTGGTTTGGCTACAAGTAGGTTCGCCGAGGACCGAAGATGAAAAGTTTACTCTCTTACCCCTTTTATGAAAATCATTCTGAATAGACGATGCCTTGTGTCTCTTAT
The DNA here is from genome assembly GCA_012064385.1 of Puccinellia tenuiflora. NCBI lineage: Eukaryota > Viridiplantae > Streptophyta > Magnoliopsida > Poales > Poaceae > Puccinellia > Puccinellia tenuiflora. The sequence continues at coordinate 107,321 of QRDG01000987.1, read as the reverse complement.
ATCTTTTAAATGAAAATCTAGCTTTATGCAAAAATAACTACATACAGCTTTAGAGCCTCCGTCAGCATCGGGCCTATATCGCCCTACTAAACTTGCGAGTACGTCGTACTCAGTCTCTCTTTGCTGCCTTTATACTTGTATTTCAGAGGAGGACGACACTGAGCAGCTAGGTGGGTTCTTCGTTGACGTCGACTACTAGTCTGGGGTTCCTAGGTGGCAGCTTGGGACCGTGGAACAAGCTGGATGGGAATTGTTTATTGTAGGCCTCTTAGGCCAAATATTTGCTTCTTGTTGTTAGACAACACTACCCGCTTCCGCTTGATGTATTGTTGGATCCGTGATCCTTTTGATGTGTAACATTTGTATTCTTCTCATTATATGAGTTGCTATATGTTTTGTGTCGTAGAGTCATGCAATGTGCCGGTTTGTTCCACAAGTCTCGATCTTTGTTTTATACATTGATGGTTGTGTCAGCTACATAGCCTCTCTGTATAATTCCGGGGTCGGGGCGCTACAAATCTCAAGGTGGATTTCGTGCCACCACTAGCTCCACTGAAGGGGACAGGTAGAGTGCCGGCTGAAGAAGACGACATTAACGTCACGACCGGCGAGGCAGCAGAGAAGGAGCACGAAGAAAGGATGGCAAGGTACAAGCAACTGCTAACGCCACTCCCTCCTAACGCATCGCTGGACGACATTGAGAAGCGCCGCGCCCTGCTAGAGGAGCAAGCAGCCCAGATAGTAGAGCGTGAGGTTGAGCTTACAAACAAGGAAACGGAGTTCATCCGAAAGCAGAGAGAAAAGGGGGCTGACGATGTTTTCCGTCCGGCTCGCGATAAGAATCTGCACAAGAGGTTGGATTTCCGCAGCAAGTGGGAAGCCGACCATGTTAATTCAGTCTGGAGGAAGTACCACCACCGACGTGACCCGGTGACAAACCTCTGTTACTTCAATACCCCAGCCAAAAACATGGAGGCGGCCCAGGAGGTCATGTTCGACAAATCGTTGGATCGTGACGCTCGGCTTAAGTATTCGGCTTATCTTCTGGAGGTCGCACAACAGCAGCAAAACGACTCGAGAGTCAGGACGGGACGGCTTGTTGACAATTCTCGCCTTTGCAAGTCGACTGCCAACAAGCCAATGGCTGCTGCCCCTGCAGACCCGGACGATGACCCGGCCGGCTCAAGTAGCCACAACAAAGGCGGCGACAAAGACCCAAAGGACAAGCAGCCTAGGGGTGCGGAATCCCGGACTGGTTCTTCACGCCATCGAGAGGCTGGCCGGGAAAGACATCGGAGCCATGAGCGAAAGGAGGATCCTCGCAAGGAAACGGCGACACCACCCCGTCAGGAGCGACGACGTGAGGGGGAAAACCAACCCCGAAGGGAGAGCAACAGAGATCATATGCCACCTCCACCACCGCGTCCACCGCGCAACGAGGGAGATAACCCTTCCAAGTACATACCCCCTCCACGACGGCAAAGGACTCCAAGCCCTCCGCGTAACGCGAGTCGGGCGAGCCAAAGCCGTCACAGGGAAGAACCAAGACAAGAAAAGTCGGTTGGAAAACCGCCACAAGACAATGATGTTCGAAGCCTAATCGAGGAGTGGAAGTCGGCCAGGGACGCCCAATACCTCGACCCCAAGTGCTTTGGCAAAACAATCAGAGAGCAAATTCTACCTCCCACTTTGTCGAACGTAACAAAGATGGTTGAGAAGTATAGTGGCACGGCTAATCCTGAGACCTGGCTCTCAGATTATGTCAGTGCCTGTGACATAAATCAAGGCAGCGCTGATGACGGGATTGATGAGAGTGCTCTTCTCCCTCAACAACGCCAACAAGTACTCTTGATACCCTGAAAGGAAGATAATATATTAGGGATAGGTTGAGCCTCCAAGTGCAGAGTATGTAGAAGTGGTAGTTTTTCCCCAAGAAGGTGACTCGAGGGTTTAATATCGAACTCTCGGGGAATCAGTAGTGTGGGTTTTATCTTCTTGTCCTTCTCTAGATTTCCTGCAAACAAAATAGATTTCTTTGTGCCCTCAACCTCACCAAGTTGTTGTCAAGCACAAGGTGTGAGAATGATATTAAGATGATAATGAATGCAAAACAGTAAATAAAAATGCAATGGTGGTGAATAAGTATGCAAGGATGATAGTAATGATGATGGATGGTATTTTTGGGGTTTTTATATGTGAATGCAAGAAGTAAAATTGTTTTTGTATTTTCTGATTTTAAAATGGCTGAATGTAAAAGATGCTTAAAAGTGGTTGGAAAAGTGTTTCTTATGATTAAAAATGGACCGGGGTTCATGGTTTCACACATGCACTCTCTCTTTAATATAGTGTGGCAAATGAGTAGACATAGATTTAACATATGAGATTGCAAACAAGGTTAATGACATGTTACTAATTATATGGGCATCACGTCCTAACATAGAGACCTTTTGATTATTAGTCTCACTTATACTCCACCAAGATGTGAACTAAATCATGCATCTTAGTAATTAAGATAACATCAGAGTATAGCTTTAAGATTAATGACATGAAGTGAAAATAAACACATGATGGATCTAGTCTTAGGTAGAGGCATGTCACTCCTCCTACCCTACAACATGGTATTTTGGTTTATCCCTAGTGAGGTAACAAAGTAAGGTAAACACCCAATGGATCATGATATTAAGTTGTCAGCTTATCACTTCACCACCCCTGTTACTCCAACTAATGCACACGTTCCCCCACACATGCTCTCATAAAAATGCTCGATCATAACAAGGATACAAGAACGGGGTACATAATATGCATCTACTTTCATAACTGAAATATAACATTGCAATCTCAACATATATTAACTCATAGAAAGATCCACCACAATGGTAATACAACGGTGATCGTAATCATGTTCAGCAGCTCATACGGTGCTAATTAGTGAAGCTCAAGAGAGAGAGAGAGAGAGAGAGAGAGAGATACATATGCTACTGCCACAAACCCATAGTCCAGAGGTGGACTACTCCCTCTTCATCATGGAGACGGTGGAGATGTCGATGGAGAAGAAGGAGACCTCTCCGGCAGGGCTCCGCCGGAGTTTCCCCCCTCCAATCTGCAGCCTCCTGGTCTCTGTTTCTTGTTTCTCTCGTGTGGCGGCTCTCCCTTCGGAGCACGCCGGGGGGCTCTTTATATAGGCGTTTTTACGTCACAAGGAAGCTTCTGGGCGAAGGATCGACGCAAATGGGCCCACGAGGGCCAATTGGGATAGGCCCACATGGCTACAGTACCTGGCCACGTGGGACCCACCCTTTTGGTCTTCCGGCCTCCGTTCGTTGACTTCTTTCGCTCCTAAATCTTCTCCTTCCAAAATAATGACCCCCGTAAATTTATAGCTCATTATGACGTCGTTAAGGTCCTGAAACAAATAAGGAATGAAATAGGGGTTTTCTGCCTGCGCAGGATTAATTCCATAAAAAAGGGGATTGGAATATGACTATTATAGTGCAAAGTTCATGTATGCATTTTAGATGCATCAACATCCCCAAGCTTAACTCATGCTCGTCCTCGAGTATGAAAGTGATAAAACTAACATGAACTTTGCAATATAATCACAACATGGATATAAAAGACGATTGCTACTGCTACATAAAGTCAAATGATTCATTATTTCAAAGAAGTAGCAATATGCAAACAGTTTATAAAGTGATATCAAGTATTCAATGCAAGGATGTTCAATGATAGTTCACAAAGTGCAACATAAAAGATAGTACTATGGACATTCTTACTTTTGCATGCTTGTGGTCCATAGAGTGTAGAAAATCTGAATATAAAAGGTGGACACTTTGGAAATGATATATAAATAATTAGAGGTAAAGCATGCATAAATTTCATCTATCCTCTCAAACTATTCTACTTAAGTTATTGAATGCAATGGTAATACTTGGTGTCAAGCTCTCATTCCCCTATCATAGCATCTTGAATGATTAAAGTTGAATGTGAAAGCGAATATGAGTAGTGGCCTTGATAAAGTAAAGGTTAGATGCCTCATGCCCCTTGAATACAAGTGTCTACTCCATGATTACTCAACTTGGGAAACAAAGCAAGTTTAATTTATCTATCATTGTAAGTAATAACGGTATCATCAAGAGTCTCAACTGGGGTACCTCTTGTCCCATGATATGGATTAAGCCCATATCAAAACAACAAGACAAACAAACATATTGAACAATCTCAACACCCTCTTTATTTACCACTTGATATAGCTTTTTATTGTAGGGTGTATCACAGAGGTTCAAAATAGCATGTAAGTAAATTTCCACCATGAATGATGCATGGCTTAGATTAGCGGCCCAGGTTTCTCTCTAACCATTTATACAAACTCATTTAAACTTAACTCTATTTCCACATTTATTTCGTCATGATAGGCATCCATAGACAAAAGTACAAGATATCAACTAAACAAATGATGAAACATGTTCAACGCTTTGCATGTGACAGCACATATGGGCTAACTCCCAACCTTAAACATTTATCAAGCCACTATCTTCATAATATTAATCACAATGGTTCATCTTTTTTAATGCAATAAAAGTAAAGTGTGCATCAAGTTCGCGAGAGCTTTTTAACCAACTTTTACCATTACAATAAATAACATCATCATTTTCATTTAGAGGTATAGATAACACATATAACATGATAAACATACTTGGAATAGCATAAAGCTAATATGTAGATATGGTGGACTCACTGGAAAAACTTGGGCTGAAGGTGTTGGAAACAAGTTTTTACTTGTTGAAATTTTTGGGCTAGCAAAAGGGAGAAAGATGACCATCTAGATGCATGCATGAGTGTCCATAGAACTAACTAATTCATGTCAAGCAAAGTGAAATAACATACAGCATCAAAACATGAATAAAAGATAGCTCACGATAAAGCATTTGCAAATTATTATTCATGACGAAACTCATGAATCATGCAACTATATGTGTCATTAAAATCAACTTAAACATCCCTTTTCCCAATACAATAAAAGCATGCAATATATTTCAACCCAAATTTCCAGTAGCATTCTCATATATAAAATATAGTGTGGTGGTCTCACAAAATCAAAGCAAAACAAACTAAAAGACGCTCCAAGTTTATGCGATAAAGTGCAATGATAGAAAAACAGAAGTTAGACGTGTGCAAACCAAGAGTGTTTTGGTTCAGTGGGGATGTTCACATCCCCAAGCTTATGGTTTTCACCATCCTTGGATAACTCATGGTGCATCTGCTCCAATCCCTGTGAAAAAACTTCAAAACACAATTTCTCCCATCTCTTTTCTGTGGGGTGATATTAGTAGAGATAAATAAACAAGTTTCTTTGCTGCATATAATCCATGGATTAAAATTCAGATGAATGACCAGAGAATGTATAATGTTGTATGCCTACTCATAAAATTAATTGGATCAACTCAATAGTTCAAACTATGCATAAAACAATATGGGACAGAGTCTGTCCAGAAAAATAGCAACAAAAAAACGTATTTTTGTGTCCTACTTAAACTTGTCTAAAAAATCTGAACATATTCAGACATTCATAGGATGAAAAGTTTCAGTTACAGTAAAAATCTCAGCTCATTTGGAGTTACATAATAGGAATGAAAAATCAAACCGTGCACAGACTCTGTGCAGGAATAAAATCTCCGAATAGGTGTAGCAACTTTTTCAACCAAAATGGGTAAAACTTGGCACTTTATTAAAAATTCCAGAAACTAAACTAAGAAAAAAATCTCTTGTTATAGCAAGAGGACTCAAAGAAAATCCAAATAAAAACAACCGGGTTGCCTCCCGTAAAGCGCTTTCTTTATAGCCATATAGCTAGGCTTACTTACTTGTTGTTTTATACCGAAGATGAAGCTCATGAGGGAGCTTAAAAGTTGTGCCCTTCATCCTTGGGAAGTGTTCCATGCATTTCTTGTGTGGAAACTGAAACTTCACATTCCCTTCCTTTGAATCAATGATAGCCCCTGTGGTACGAAGAAAAGGTCTTCCCAAAATAATAGGACTAGAGGTTTTATTCTCCATATCCATGATTAGAAAATCCACAGGTACAAAAGTCATATGTAACTCTACCATAACATCACTTACTTTTCCTAAAGCATGTTTAATGGTATTATCAACAAGTTCAAGTCCAATAGAGCATTTTTCAAGATTCTTTAATTCAAGTGATTCATATAATTCTTTAGATAAAACTGAGACACTAGATCCTAGATCAAGTATGGCATGGTGTGTCTCTTTTCCAATAGTTACTAGCACCTTGGGGATCCAAGCATCCCAAGCTTAGGTGGTATCATAGCTTCTTGATTGTATCTAGCAATTTTCTCTTTCAAGACATGATTAGCAATATAGGAACCAAAACCTGATTTGTTAACATCAATAGAAGGATCACTTGCAAATTTTTGTAAGATAGATATTAATTCATGCAAGCTACAATTCTCTAAATCAAGCCAGGGATCTTTAACTTTCTTTCCTTTTTGACCCAAACTTGTTTTTTAGCAGGAGTACTTTCTTACATCTAGTTTCTTGCTCATTGTCCATAGAATTGGTCAGTTTGTTTTTATGTAACCAATCTTTAAAAGAGGGACACTTTTTTCTAATGAAAGCTTTTTCTAATTATTTCCAGGTTTTAGTTGTAGCAGGTGGTAGTGAATGTATCCATTCTCTTGCCTCTCCTTTTAATGAAAAAGGAAATAATTTTGGCATCACATATCAGGTTCCTTCAGGTTTAGTGCAGAGCAAATACCGACAAAATTATTCAGATGATCAAGACAGTCTTCTTTTCTTTTATCACCAAATTGTTTCTTAGCTATCAAGTGTAGTAAGTCAATACTCACTCTAAAACTATCAGCTTGTATCTCCGGTGTGGTAATAGGCTTAGCAATAAATTGATCATTTGGAGTATTTGTGTAGTCACACAACTTAGTCCTATCACCCATTTTAGCAGATTTTTATGTGTTTTTTTTGAATTTTTAATGCAAAACTGAAAATAAAATGACACTAAAACAATGCAAACCGAATTAACTAATGCAAAACAAAATGCAAAACTGAAAATAAAATATGCAAACCGAAATCTAAATATGATATGCAAGACAAAAACAAAACAAAATAAAATGCTTGAAGGTAAAGATGGACAAGATGATGCTCACGTAGGTGCAACCTCCCCAAGCTTAGGTGTTAGCACAAGTTGGTGATGAAGTTGACTTTGTTGTGATATCCTTGGACAAACCCTTCCAGCTATGATTCCCCGGCAACGGCGCCAGAAAAACCTTTGATGACGGGATTGATGAGAGTGCTCTTCTCCCTCAACAACGCCAACAAGTACTCTTGATACCCTGAAAGGAAGATAATATATTAGGGATAGGTTGAGCCTCCAAGTGCAGAGTATGTAGAAGTGGTAGTTTTTTCCCCAAGAAGGTGACTCGAGGGTTTAATATCGAACTCTCGGGGAATCAGTAGTGTGGGTTTTATCTTCTTGTCATTCTCTAGATTTCCTGTAAACAAAATAGATTGCTATGTGCCCTCAACCTCACCAAGTGGTTGTCAAGCACAAGGTGTGAGAATGATATTAAGATGATAATGAATGCAAAACAGTAAATAAAAATGCAATGGTCACTACAACCGAAATGACCTTTAGTGACAAGTACTTTTGTCACTTATTAGCCCATTTTTGTCATTGATTAGTTGTGGATGACAAAAATGGTGCGTCATTAGGTTTGTCATTGATTGACCGTCATAGATTCATGGGGATGACGAGATGAAAATTTTTGTCACTGATTTAGATGAATCCGTGACGATGGGAATTTTTGTCAATGATCATGTTTAATCCGTGACAGCCTGATTTGTCATCGTTTGTATGCAAATTTGTCACTAATTGGTTGAATCTGAGTGTACGACTGGTCAACATTAGCTGACGTGGCTTCTTACATGTGGGTCCAGCTATGGTGACGTGGATGCTGATGAGTGGGTCCAGATGCTGTGACGTCAGATGATGTCATGTGGGCTAGATCCAGACAGGTGGGACACATATTTTCTGGCTAGTGGGACCCACTTATTCGTGACATGTGGGACCAATTTTTTCTGGTGAGTGGGACCAAATTTTTTCTGGTATGTGGGAGCCACAAATGCTGACGTGTGGGACCATTTCGTTTTTCGAGAAGTGGGACCCACATTTTAGGATTGTGGGACCATACGTTGCTGTTTGGTGGGCCCAGAATGTGGTGACGGTGTCACATTTTCCGTCATTGTTGGAACGGAAAATTATTTTGTAAAAATGTAATTTTCTGGCAATTTTGAGCAGAGAAATACAATTGAAAACAAATATATAATTGGAACCGAATCAATATTATAGGAATTATAGTGGCACACATACTATAAGTCTGAAAGACACAAACATTTGTAAGACACTGAGGTGAATAAAAGAGGAAATAGTAGTATCTAGCATTGTTCTTTATTCAAAAGATGCATCAGGATGGTGGTCATCAGTTGGGCTGCGATGATTGCTGTGACGTCCTTAAGAGCAAACTAAGCAGCGCATCCATTTCTTGTTGCCTCTTTTCATAAGCCAGACTCTTCTCTTCCTGAGATTTCTTGAGAGCTGCATGTTCTTCATCCTGCTTTCTTCTCATTTCTTCAAATTTCTGTTCCTGGGCTTGCATCCTTGACTCCAGATCATTTTTATACCTTTCAGCTGCCAGTACTGATTGTTGCTCCTGATCAGCAAGCCTCTCTTCTAGCTCTCTAATGCGCTCTTTGGAAATGGTGTATCTCTGGGAGCATGATGAGACGCCCAATCTTGACAAGAATGTGCTAGAGCTGGAGGAGCTCTGTTCCTTGAGGACTTGTTGAACAATCATCACATCTGTTTCTTCAGGATGATCCTCTGGATGTGGTCCCATCTTTCTTAGCAGCATTTGTTCCTGCAATTAGATTCAAATGTTTCAAATGCTAGTATGCCGAGACAGTAATAATAAATTTGTGTTGTTGTTAAATATTTCGTACATAAGCCTCTTGTGCTTCCTGAGGCATCACACCATCCTTGCTAGTGTGGGTAATTCTGTAAAATTCAATTGGTGATGTTTCCTCCTCGTTGTTCAGAGCCTTCTACAAGGTTTAGTACATTTTGAGTATCAGTTCTATAAATTATATATTTGCAGTACAAGTAGCTAAGTAATTGCGTAGACCTAGTTGAAATACTTACAACATGCTCGTAGTGGGCAATGTAGCTTCTTGATCCAGTGGTATGGTGCTGCTTCACATTTTCTCTGTTCTTTACATTCTTCATACACATTTCCTGTATTAAGCAGGTGGGATCTAATTAGGTGATGCAAAAAATAAAATATGTATGAATTAAGTTGCTAGCTGTAGGTGAAAGAAATATGAATTATGTACCTGGTAGTGGTCATCAAACCATCTGTTCACAAGTTCTTTCCAACTATTCTCGTCTACATTTCTTGGCTTCATCAAATAAGCTTGCTCAGGAGTAAGCTTTTGAATCTTGGGCCAATACACCTTCTTAAGCCTATAGCGTTGTTGTCGAACACTATTTTGTATCATTTCTGTGCACACAGTTTTTGCCACATCATCATTTGTGTCCATCACAAACTTTTCCTGCAAAAGAGGGTTTGCATATGCACAAATTAGGTTGTTAACCATGTTACAGTCTGAATAATATAGATGAAGAGAGTAGACTCACCGCAACTTTTTAATCGCAGAAGGAACAGCATCTTGTAGACTCTTATCTTTGTCGTAGAGCTTCCAGTGCGTTGCAAGGGGCATCTTATCGCTGCGGATGTGTATACCAACCTCAGAGCTTAGTTTTGCTGCATGTAGAGGATTTTTGGGTCTTCTCACGCCTGCAGTGAAGTCAATTTGCATTTTATTGCCACCATTTTTTTTTGTCCATTCATGGAGTGAATGCCCCATGGTAGGTCTCCGTCCAACTCCTTTCTGCTTTGACTTGACAGAGACTGACAATGCATCTGAAATTCAGACAGAAAATAGGCTAAACTTGTCCAAATATTAGCAAATAAGTACAAGTAGAACATGTAAAGTATCCATGGTCGTACCTTTGCGTTGGAACGGAACTAGTTGATTGTCATCAGGTGATGAGTTGCTGCCATCAGAAGTACGAATCTGCGTCGTAGGTGTGGTTTGCTCTTCAACGTCGGCGTCTTCTGTCATCGTAGGCGTATCTGAGGCTGCAGGTTCAGTGAAAGCAGGTACTCTTGATCTTGTTGAAATGGTGGATGAAGGTGCTACTATCTGTTTGACACGCTTATTATGTGCGGCAGATGCCGTTTCATCCACTGCCTGTTTGATAATGCATGAAGACATAAGTATGAATGCAGTACCACTACCATGAATCAGATAACCAATTTGCGAATTAATAAACATGTTAGACCTGAGACGGCCGCTTTGATGCATTGCGCTCGTCATCTGTATGCAAATCATCATCTTCATTGGCAAGGTCTTCATCATCTGGTTCATATGCAGGGTCAGCTTCCTTGTCTTGAGGTTCTGGCTCCTTTTCTTCGTCATTAATCCCGCCTTGTGGCCGACCATACACGAAGGTACGTGCAACCTCTCTGAAATCTTGTGGATTAAGACCTCCAGCAAGAAATTTGGCCTCCATGGCTTGCTGTAGACGAGTTGCATTTTCCTCCATTTGTTTTCTCCTTTCTAACTCTATTGTAGTTAGTACCTCTTTTTGTTTAGCAGCTGAAAAAAGAAGGAAAATATTTGTGTGTATTAGCGTGATGGAATTCGATCGTGACCGCAAATTCAGAATTATGTGGTACGTTCCATAAATAATGAAGTGGCCTAATTTATAGTATACATGACAAGTTTGTTTTTCACGTAAATGTTGCAGATCTCAGCGAGTATATTATTTCCCGTAAGTAATGGACATAACAAATATATGATCTCATTCATCTAACTTAAAAGTTCATGCAATGTTTCAGATGTAAGATTGAAAAATATGGCAGATCCTCTTCTGTAGTACATGAAGATATAACGTGAAGAATTCCTTTTCTTAAACCCTAGATGCGATCGTGGTAAGAACAAAAATCAAATGTTCGTAGAACCCTAGATGTGATCATGTAAATTAGTACACCGTACGTAAAACTAACAATTCTAGTCTAACTATTGAACGATCGATCTAGTACGTACTGAAATGTGGGATAGATTTATCACCTTGGCGTTTGTGATTGACCTTCTTCGGCGTAGATTTGGGCGGATCGCGAGCCTTGGGTGGTTTTCGGTGACCGGTCATGGCGGCCGCCGGATAGCCTGCCGGAGCGAGGGTACGAACTGCCGGCGGAGAGAGTGGATCTGGCGAGGTAGAGAGCGATGAGGGAGGGAATGAATTTGTACGTGCGAATTAAGAGGGAACGGAATTAAGGGGGTTGGGTAGCACGATGTATTTATAGTATCGCGGGCGAAAAAAATTAGTTGCGTGCGGCGGGGAAAAGTGGAGGGAACGAAATTTTCCCAAAGTTAGGAGGGAAGTTCGACTACCGGGTCAGAAGTGGGGGGAAAAATTAATATTTGAGCGTAGGTTACATGTTTTAATTATTTAATTTAATGTCGTATATAATCCCTTTTAATGATTTGAATCATTAAAAGTTTAAAACTATATATGTTCCTACAATCATGTTAGTAATCCGGGACAACCAAATTGCACATGTTTCGTTTGATTCATATTTATGTGTCGAAGTTTCATCTATGAGTTCATATTGTTAAAAAAATTATGGTGAAACCTTGGGTTATGACATGAACGAACACCAAAAGTTGCAAGTAAATTTGGGGCTTCAAAATTCTTGTCTCATAAACAAAGATTGTTTGCTTGGTGTACTATGTACATAACTCACCTTCAACCTCAATGATTATAGAGATGTGTCACATATTGGACAAAATGGTTAGAAAATCATTTGAATGAATCAAAATTGGACAAAATGGTTCAAGGAAGATGAATGAAGAGGTGAAACTTTTTGTGTGTGCTTGGATAGTCTAGATAACTTGTTATGGTCATTGAAAATATTTTTTACCAACTATAGGTGTCCCAACCATTTTTTGTAAGAAAAAGGCTAGAAAATCATTTGAATGAATCAAAATTGGACAAAATGGTTCAAGGAAGTTGAATGAAAAGAGGTGAAACTTTGTGTTTGTGCTTACATAGCCCTAATAACTTGTTATGGTCATTTGACAAAAAAATTACCTAGTTAATGTGGCCCAACCATTTTTTGTTAGAAAAAGGCTAGAAAATCATTTGAATGAATCAAAATTGGACTAAATGGTTCAAGGAAGATGAATGAAAAGAGGTGAAACTTTGTGTTTGTGCTTACATAGCTCTAATAACATGTCATGGTCATTCCCAATAGTTTTTACCATGTTTTAGGTGTCCCTACCATTATTTTTGAAAGAAAAGGTTAGAAAATCATTTGAATGAATCAAAATTGGACAAAATGGTTCAAGGAAGTTGAATGAGGAGGTGAAACTTTTTGTGTGTGCTTGGATAGTCTACATAACTTGTTATGGTCATTGAAAATATTTTTTACCAACTATAGGTGTCCCTACCATTATTTTTGAAATAAAAGGTTAGAAAATCATTTGAATGAATCAAAATTGGACAAAATGGTTCAAGGAAGTTGAATGAGGAGGTGAAACTTTTGTGTGTGCTTGGATAGTCTAGATAACTTGTTATGGTCATTGAAAATATTTGTTACCAACTATAGGTGTCCCAACCATTTTTGTAAGAAAAAGGCTAGAAAATCATTTGAATGAATCAAAATTGGACAAAATGGTTCAAGGAAGATGAATGAAGAGGTGAAACTTTTTGTGTGTGCTTGGATAGTCTAGATAACTTGTTATGGTCATTGAAAATATTTTTTACCAACTATAGGTGTCCCAACCATTTTTTGTAAGAAAAAGGCTAGAAAATCATTTGAATGAATCAAAATTGGACAAAATGGTTCAAGGAAGTTGAATGAAAGAGGTGAAACTTTGTGTTTGTGCTTACATAGCCCTAATAACTTGTTATGGTCATTTGACAAAAAAATTTACCTAGTTAAGGTGGCCCAACCATTTTTTGTAAGAAAAAGGCTAGAAAATCATTTGAATGAATCAAAATTGGACAAAATGGTTCAAGGAAGATGAATGAAGAGGTGAAACTTTTTGTGTGTGCTTGGATAGTCTAGATAACTTGTTATGGTCATTGAAAATATTTTTTACCAACTATAGGTGTCCCAACCATTTTTTGTAAGAAAAAGGCTAGAAAATCATTTGAATGAATCAAAATTGGACAAAATGGTTCAAGGAAGTTGAATGAAAAGAGGTGAAACTTTGTGTTTGTGCTTACATAGCCCTAATAACTTGTTATGGTCATTTGACAAAAAAATTTACCTAGTTAAGGTGGCCCAACCATTTTTTGTAAGAAAAAGGCTAGAAAATCATTTGAATGAATCAAAATTGGACAAAATGGTTCAAGGAAGATGAATGAAGAGGTGAAACTTTTTGTGTGTGCTTGGATAGTCTAGATAACTTGTTATGGTCATTCAAAATATTTTTTACCAACTATAGGTGTCCCAACCATTTTTTGTAAGAAAAAGGCTAGAAAATCATTTGAATGAATCAAAATTGGACAAATGGTTCAAGGAAGTTGAATGAAAAGAGGTGAAACTTTGTGTTTGTGCTTACATAGCCCTAATAACTTGTTATGGTCATTTGACAAAAAAATTTACCTAGTTAAGGTGGCCCAACCATTTTTTGTAAGAAAAAGGCTAGAAAATCATTTGAATGAATCAAAATTGGACTAAATGGTTCAAGGAAGATGAATGAAAAGAGGTGAAACTTTGTGTTTGTGCTTACATAGCTCTAATAACATGTCATGGTCATTCCCAATAGTTTTTACCATGTTTTAGGTGTCCCTACCATTATTTTTGAAAGAAAAGGTTAGAAAATCATTTGAATGAATCAAAATTGGACAAAATGGTTCAAGGAAGTTGAATGAGAGGTGAAACTTTTTGTGTGTGCTTGGATAGTCTACATAACTTGTTATGGTCATTGAAAATATTTTTACCAACTATAGGTGTCCCTACCATTATTTTTGAAATAAAAGGTTAGAAAATCATTTGAATGAATCAAAATTGGACAAAATGGTTCAAGGAAGTTGAATGAGGAGGTGAAACTTTTTACCANCAAGTTTTAGGTGTCCCTACCATTATTTTTGAAAGAAAAGGTTAGAAAATCATTTGAATGAATCAAAATTGGACAAAATGGTTCAAGAAAGTTGAATGAGGAGGTGAAACTTTTTACCAACTATAGGTGTCCCTACCATTATTTTTGAAAGAAAAGGTTAGAAAATCATTTAAATGAATCAAAATTGGACAAAATGGTTCAAGGAATATGAATTAAGGGAGGTGAAACTTTTTTGTGTGTGCTTGGATAGCCCTAATAACTTGTTATGGTCATTTGACAAAAAAATTTACCTAGTTAAGGTGGCCCAACCATTTTTGGTAAGAAAAAGGCTAGAAAATCATTTGAATGAATCAAAATTGGACTAAATGGTTCAAGGAAGATGAATGAAAAGAGGTGAAACTTTGTGTTTGTGCTTACATAGCCCTAATAACATGTCATGGTCATTCCCAATAGTTTTTACCATGTTTTAGGTGTCCCTACCATTATTTTTGAAAGAAAAGGTTAGAAAATCATTTGAATGAATCAAAATTGGACAAAATGGTTCAAGGAAGTTGAATGAGGAGGTGAAACTTTTTACCAACTATAGGTGTCCCTACCATTATTTTTGAAAGAAAAGGTTAGAAAATCATTTAAATGAAACCAAATTGGACAAAATGGTTCAAGGAATATGAATGAAGGGAGGTGAAACTTTTTTTGTGTGCTTGGATAGCCCTAATAACTTGTTATGGTCATTTGACAAAAAAATTTATCTAGTTAAGGTGGCCCAACCATTTTTTGTAAGAAAAAGGCTAGAAAATCATTTGAATGAATCAAAATTGGACTAAATGGTTCAAGGAAGATGATTGAAAAGAGGTGAAACTTTGTGTTTGTGCTTACATAGCCCTAATAACTTGTTATGGTCATTTGACAAAAAAATTACCTAGTTAAGGTGGCCCAACCATTTTTTGTAAGAAAAAGGCTAGAAAATCATTTGAATGAATCAAAATTGGACTAAATGGTTCAAGGAAGATGAATGAAAAGAGGTGAAACTTTGTGTTTGTGCTTACATAGCCCTAATAACATGTCATGGTCATTCCCAATAGTTTTTACCATGTTTTAGGTGTCCCTACCATTATTTTTGAAAGAAAAGGTTAGAAAATCATTTGAATGAATCAAAATTGGACAAAATGGTTCAAGGAAGTTGAATGAGGAGGTGAAACTTTTTACCAACTATAGGTGTCCCTACCATTATTTTTGAAAGAAAAGGTTAGAAAATCATTTAAATGAATCAAAATTGGACAAAATGGTTCAAGGAAGTTGAATGAGGAGGTGAAACTTTTTGTGTGTGCTTGGATAGTCTAGATAACTTGTTATGGTCATTGAAAATATTTTTACCAACTATAGGTGTCCCTACCATTATTTTTGAAATAAAAGGTTAGAAAATCATTTGAATGAATCAAAATTGGACAAAATGGTTCAAGGAAGTTGAATGAGGAGGTGAAAATTTTTACCAACTATAGGTGTCCCTACCATTTTTTTAAGAAAAAGGGTAGAAATTTAGGTAAATGCATGTAAATTGGACAAATTATGTGTGAAAAATCAACGAATATCACATGAATCATGCCAATGGTGGTGAAATCATATAAAAATTATGGGACACCCAATTTGCATATGTTTTAATCATTCTCACTTGTACTGGAATTCCCATCTATGATGTCATAAGGGGTGAGGTGTCACATTAGGGGATCAACACCAAACTTTGCTAACAAAAGTATCAGAGCTACTGGTACATCAACAGGGAGCGCTTGCTGCCGCTCACCACTTGCTATGAGTCTTAGTAGTAAACTATTTACACAAAAGCATCCACCATACTAGTTATGTTCAGGCAACTACATATTAACATGGACCGCTTGATGCGGCTCACCACTTCGTGCCGATCCCAAACTGTGTATCGGACGACACGTCGGGCTTCCACCCACCTGCCTCATTCCACCCCCAGTCGTTGGACTGCCCCTCTATCGAAGTGCTGCCACCTCTCCATGCTGCATCAGGATCTGCCCAGGCTGAACGCTTTCTGTTGCGCTGTGCTTCTGCTATGGCATGCACACAACTAGGACAATACACTGCTTTTGGTTGAGGAGGCTTTGGTTCTTTTGGCATCAGGTGTCGTTGCCCCTTCATGAAATCGGTGATCTTACGGTACAACTCATAGGAAACAAAGCCATCAACAGCAGCATAGTGGATGTTAATGTCATCAAGTGGCTGCTTCTCCCAAAAGTCATGCTGCTCCTTTGGGAAGTTGTTCTTCATGTCCTTGTAGGAGTCGTCGATGAGAATGGATGCCATCACACTCATTCCAGTCCTGTAACGGCCTTCATACTGGAACAAATTTTGCAAATCAATATGGAACTCATCTGGAATTTTAATGGACCAGGATCTCCTCATCGCTCTCTTGTCACCCCTTTTGTCGACGCTAGCAAATTTGATATTTGATGAACACAGGAACTCGAATAGCACCGGACACACCGTGCTACGCCTGCGGTTGGAAGATATTAGTAATGGTAAATTTGATTGTAAATGTAATTAACAATCAAATTGTAATAACTAGATGTTCTCGGATCAATATGTACAACAATGAAAACATATTTCAAGGAAATACATAATGTACTTGTCATATGAAGCTTAGTAAGGTAGTACTTATAAACATTTTTTGAAAAATTCATGCAAAATACATTTAAGCAAACATTTGGAAGCATCATTCTCATGCTATCATATAACATAACTTATATCCTTCTGAAGCATACAGATTCGATAATTCTAATTTGTGTCCTGCAAAGCATCTTCATCCTAACTAATTGGCAGATTACTTAGCTACACAGACTAAGGCTGGATAAAACATATATCAACACATCAACTAGAATGATAAAAGAAGTAGTACTAGATGCAACGTAAATACCCCAACGAAAACATCTTATTATTTCGTTTATTTATACAAGACGTTTTAGGTTAATAATAGATTCATCTAGTATACTTTTAATATGTAGATTCACTCATCTCTAAAACATCCCTCATGAGTGGATAGAGTAAGTAGATCGGAAGAACTTGGAAGAGGGTTTTCTCATAGGCAAAATCCAAATCTGTACTTGGAAGAGGTTTTCCTACATACCTTGGCAGTTGGAACACCAGAACTTTGCGGCGCAATGCAAGTTGAATCACCGCAACCTCTTCTTCGAAGTCATCGTACTCGCCGATGTACTCGAAGTCAAGGCCGAGGAATTTGTACTCCTCCTCTTCAAGCAAGCGACGGAACTCGCCGATGGTTTGCTCGACCACTTGCACATCGTTCGTGTACGTGACGTCGAGCACCGTGCTCCCATGCGTGGTTGGGGTAAGCTTCTGCGTGAAGAGAACGACGTCTTCCATTGCGCGGTGGATTGGATGAGCAAGGCGGAGAAACCGTCGCAGAGAAACAGGGGAAGGGGAGAAATAAACGAGGCATAAGAATAGGGGAGGGGCGGTAGGGGAAAAATGGGAACCGTCCAGATAATTCGTATCGTCGCTGACAGTGGGCCTAAGTGGACGCCTGAGTCGTGAAAGGTTTTTTTACGCTGTCATATCAACTGTGCAGGGCATTATATTCTCTTTGACCCGTGGGGTGCTTCTCCAAGATACCAACCGCAATTAACTCTTCCTTCCATCCTAAGCTCCAGGCCGAAGGGCGGCTGCCGCCGTCGCCAGACGATCGCTCGCCCTACCCATCTCTCGCCGTCGTCGTCCCCCTCTATTCTTCGTCAAGGCTAGCCTAAAACCCTCCTTGCCGTTTCTTATCCACTTGACGTGGCATTTTCATCTCCGTTAGGATGGCTCCGCCGGTAAGAAAAATATACCCTGGATCCACGGCGTATTACTTGTTTTAGATCTGAAAATATTGATCTCCCCAATTCGATTTGTAGTGTCCTACTTGTTGGGACACCAATGGGTTGTGCCCTCGGGGGAATCGGATGAAGAACTTCTTTGTGCTAACCCTGCGACAGGGGTTTGAGGATGTTACGGTACTAAAGTTTTGCAATTACTTGTATTCATTTAGTACTGAGAAGTTGATTTGTTGCTACTGTGGACTTGATAAACCAGGAGTTTGTTTGCTATCTTCACTTGTTTTGTACTAACATGTAATTCTGAAAGTCTTTAGGTGGGTATGTGTGATGGTACAACACATGCCTTTGTTTGGTAGTTGGCTGCATTGTGCAACAATGTTGCCTCATCTATTTATAGAAATTAGTACAGTCTCCTCTAGTTTCGTGGGACACCTGCTTTATTTTACTACTTATAGTTAGGTTTATGCATACGAATGTTTATGAATATTCAGTTAATTACACACTACTTAATAAATGAATGAATTCAGTTAATTACACACTACTTGATATGGTTTTGATGAATTTTACTTCTTTCAGATCATCCCATGCTACAGTAGGGCATATTTCCTTATGAAATACACTATAGCAAAGACAGACAAAACAGTCTTCTACACAAATCTTACAACCAATGAAGGATTTTCATTCGGTGTCAAAGTTACAAACAACAATGATGAAACTTATCTCAGTGGAAGAAATTGGAAGGAATTTATTAGAGTATACGGGCTAAAAGTTGGACATGAGATGTATTTCACTATCGGCGACTATGGTCCTGACACTCTTGTCACCACTGGAAATTACCCAATAATTCATCCAAGTAAGATTTATGCATACGAATAATCTTTATAAAATTGCTTGCAACTTGGTACCTATGTCATATTAATTATATATTTGTACTATGATTGTACAGCTTACTACCATTTGTCCCGTGACAAACGTGACATTATTGACTCCATCATCTCCATTGATGGAACTGAGATAAATTGGAGGATGATGGAGAAAGTCGTAGAACATGTGGACAATCTTGACTTCCTTGTGGCACGTCATGAGGCTGGTATCTATGGAGAAGGAACAGTTGTTGCAATGGTGCATACCCTGAACTGGACAAACACTATGAATCAGAGCAAGCACCTGGTACATACTTAATATCCTAGTTTCTACACATTATAGTTTGTTGTCATCATATATTGTTGCATCTTGTCATTACAATATAGATGTGAAATATTAATCGTATAGCTGACTATAACATTTGTTGCTGCAACAGAAATTCCCACGCCGTCTTGTCCCTGATAGAATGCATGAATATGGTGACATCACCATTGTTTGTCATCCCTTCACTAAGGTGATTGGGTCATACACTGTTTCTGCTGATGATGGACGTCTCTGCGTCACTGGATGGAAGAAGTTCATGGAGGAAGAACACTTTATGCAAATGGGTGACAAGATGTTGTTCCTGCTCTTCGTAGCAAATGCAGGGGCTTTCCTGTTTGTTTCATACATTCCTGAAGTAGCTGTTCAGTAGTTACCTTCTGGTGATGTTCAAATATTTTAAAATGCACTCATGTTAGTCGTTGATCCACGGATGTACTGTCAAGACTTTATTTGCTGAACTTATAGATACATGCATTTCTATGTGTTATGAAAGAGTCGTGTTTTATCCTCGGAACTAAATTATGTATGTTTATCAGTTCAAGTTTTTTTTGCATGGCCCTTTATCGTGTCATGTACGCTTGTCACATTACATTGCATAAATCATTAATTATATCAAGTACTCATAATGTTTGCAAATATATAAATGGTTCCATTACACAATCTAAATATTCAAACATCACTATCATTATCAGAATTTATGTCCCCATCATCCCTTCTATTCTCTGCCAAAGTGTCTTCTTCGTCCTCGCTCATGTCAACATAGTCTGTCTCATCTTCCTCTTCTAGTCGACACATAGTGCGAGCATCAACAAGTTCCACATCGTCAGATCGATCAGCGTCCTCATATTCCAACTCAACATCCTGGTCTTCACCCTCAACATTGATAAATATATGATCAGATGAACCCATCTCATCCTGGTACGCGTCTTCGTTCCCTACATATGCGTCGTCATCGCCACTCTCTTTTTCTGGAACATCATATACATGTCTGTGACTGAAAGTCTGGACAACTTTCCAAGGGTTGTCAAACTTTGTGTCATCCAAGTAGAAGCATGTTTCCGCTTGGCTTGCCAATATGAAGGGGGAATCCTTGTACCAAAGTGTGGAAGTATTAACGCTTTTAAAATATCCATCATCTTTCATCTTGGAATTCCTGCTCGCAAGGTCAAACCAATCACAACGAAACAAGTAGACAGATCTATCGCCGTGCTTGTTACTCCCATACTGCAACTCCAGAACTTCCTGCAGAACACCATAGAACTCAGTTTCTTCTTCATCACCAAAAGATGCCTTCGTCATTACGCCAGAATTCTGAGTCTTTAGATTCTTCTCACGCGTCACAGTTCGAAACCTAGCACCCTTTACATTGCAGCCAGAGTGTACCACTACACGTCTGTCTGGCCCATCAGCAAGCAACTTCAAATCTTCAGATACATTGTTCAAATGTCTCACATGTTTTTTAAACCATGATGGGAACTCTTTCTGCATCGCCTCGTCGATGTTATTCACACCCCTATCCATCAATTCTTCCCGGCAAACACTAAAAAAAAACATTACCAATCAAAATTCGCATACAGATTAAATTATGACTCATAAGGTGAAGCAAACTTACTTTATATAGGACTCTGCCTTTTCGCAATTGTTCAGCACATACCAAACCATTTTGTCAAATTCTTTTTCAAAAAGCTTCAAAATGGACTTCCCAAACCCTTTCGCTCCGTCTGAAAAAATGTCCAACTCATCTGGACCAGGTTTCGATGGTTATCTTGGTTCCTATCTTTTTTATGAAATCTCGTTTCTATGTCATCCTTGAAAAATCTAGAGCAAAAGGTCAAGCACTCATCAACGATGTAGCCCTCGGCAATTGAACCTTCTGGCCTAGCTTTGTTACGAACAGTGGACTTAAGGTATCCTAGTCTTCTCTCCACTGGATACATCCAACCGTAGTGAACAGGACCCCTTTGAATAGCCTCATCAGGAAGATGGATAGCTAAGTGCACCATTACATCAAAAAAAGCAGGGGGAAGATCTTCTCTAGTTTGCATAGAATTATAACAATGTCAACCTTCAATCTTTGAAGCACATCAACTCTTAGGGTTTTCGCACACAACTCCCTAAAAAATCTCCCCAATTCGGCAATGGCCTCATACATTTCCTTTCCTGCAATTCCTCTAAGGCCAGCTGGCAAAACACGCTGCAGAAGTATGTGGCAATCATGTGTCTTCATTCCAATCACTTTACCACCATCGATATCAACACATCTTTCCCAGTTTGCACAATAACCATCTGGGAATCGAATTTTGGCCAAATATCTGCACAGTTGTTTCTTTTTTTCCTTCACAAGAGTCCACGGTGCTGGGGGCTTCACATATTTTTCTCCCTGTTCTTCCATCCAGTAATTCTTCCTAATGTTCAATTTCTTTAAATCAAGTCTAGAATTAATAGTGTCCTTATTCTTTCCCTCAATTTCAAGAAGGGTACCAAGGATATTGTCGCATATGTTCTTCTCAATGTGCATCACATCGAGGTTGTGAGCCAATTTCAGTTCTGACCAATATGGTAGATAATGTAAGCTGACCTTGAGATGCCAAGTTGGTTCATCTTGTGGAACACGCTTTCGCTTTCTCAAATTAGGATTTTTGCCCGGTATAAAATCCTTAACCCTTTCTACCTTCTCCTTTATTTCTTCCACTGTGAACTTCCTTGGTGGTCCTCCCTCCTCAACTTTTCCATTAAAAAGTTTGCTTCTCCTATAAGGGTGATCCGACCGAAGGAATCGACGATGACCAATATATCCAATCTTATTTTTTAAAGACTCATAGCAAGGTTCTACGTCGCAATGCACGCATGCGCAAAATCCTCTAGTACTACGCCCAGACATGGTGGCATATCCAGGATAATCATGAATCGACCAAAGGAACGCAGCATGCAATTTGAATTCTCTATTTGTGCATGCATCATACGTGTCCACGCCTTTCCATAGGAGCATCATATCTTTTATCAGTGGCTGCATAAATACATGAAAATCCTTCCCGGGTGAGTACTTTCCCGGGATTAGCAACGACATCATGAAGTTGGATTGATGCATGCACATCCATGGTGGGAAGTTGTACGGAATGACGAAAACAGGCCACATACTATATGCATTTGTCATACTACCAAAGGGATTGAATCCATCTGTAGCAAATCCTAGCTTTATGTTACGAGGATCTTCAGCAAACCAACCAAACTTTTCATCAAAGTGCTTCCAAGCCTCACCGTCTGCTGGGTGCCTTAGAATATTTTTCTCAGCAACCCTCTTTTCTTTGTGCCACCTTGTGTGCGTTGACATTTCCTCTTTAACAAAAAATCTTTGTAAACGCGGAATTATCGGAAAATACCGAAGCACCTTATGAGGAACCTTCTTCCTTCCACTTGGATCTTTCCATCTTGATATTCCACACACAGGACAATGTGTATTGTCCTTGTGCTCTCCCCAGAAAAGAGCACAATCAAACTTGCAAACATGAATTGTCTCATAACCAAGCCCAACATCTGAAAGAACACTTTTAGCATGAGCAAAAGATTTAGGAAAGTCCACGTTTGGCAAAGCTGTACATAAAGTCTCAAGAAGTAGATCAAATGCTATGTTTGTGATCCGGTTGTATGATTTCACATGAAGTAGCCTTATAATGAAGGCCAACCTAGTGAAAGTGTCACATCCCTCATGAAGCTCCTTCTTTGCTTCTTCTACTAATTTTGCATACAAATTTCGGTTACTAGGACCTTGATCTCCAGACTTGTGCATATCATGTACCAGATCAGATGCGTCGTCAACGTAATTATCTTCGACATAATTATCTTCAGCTTCTTCCTCAAAATCAGCATCGTCGTCGCTTTGATACGAACCATCATGGGTACTATGGCTTTGCTGATCACTGAAATCTTCCCCATGAAAAATCCACCTAGTATAAGTAATGGACATACCTCTGCAATTCACATGACGCTCAACCTCATCTTGATCCTGCTGTATCAGATTAAGGCAGTCAATGCATGGGCATAATATTGGTTCATCAGAGCCCAATCTTTCTCCATTACGCCCCCCTTTTTCTCGCACAAACTCCATAAACTCACTAACACCTTTCATGTAGCGAGGTGTCATCTTTTTCCCCTGAATTATCCAACTGCGATCCATCACCTACAATTCATCGCAATGTCCACCAAAATATATCTTAAGAACGAAAATAATTTGAATTGTAGATAGATCTAGTCCCAAACAAATTACAAGAAACTCACCGCTACTGCGCCTACAAACGTGATCCCCCAACGTATGTGGTTGACTCGTCGGTGACCACGATCGTGTACGATGATCACCAGATCGCCTCGACGATGACCATGGACTCCTCGCCCCGACCTGTCCCGTAGCACGCGATCTGATCGAGAAAAGACAGTACGATCTATATCTATACATAGTCATAAGAGTCCTAACTGGACACGATTACAAATTTGCGTGCGATGGAATATAACTACAAAAATAACTAATACGATTGCTAAGACAACAACACACGATTATCCCAGCGGTACCACCTTGCGCGCGCGTTACATACGTCGCGGGTTCGACATGCGTAGTTCCCAAATTTTTACCAATAATTCGTTTACCTGACAAGTGGGGTCCGCACTGTACAAACCTGACTGCTGGGTCCCACAATGTATAACAATATTTAAAATAGCACAAATTCTTCCTATTAAACCTGACTAGTGGGTCTAGCACGAAATTCAGTGACAGTTTATAACAACCACGGTCTCAATTTTGTCATCTATTCTAATGCCCAGCTCCGCCGGTTAATCCATGACAGATTGCCATGACAAAATAAGCATTTGTCATTAATTATTGTACATCCGTGACAAAATAACTAATTTGTCATCGATCAAGCCGGATCAATGACGGTTTGGAACTTTGTCATCAGGCGTTTTGTCATTAAAAGTCATTTCTCTTGTAGTGAATCTTACCAGATCCCTTCTTCTCGACCGGCACAATGTTGGAAATCCACTCAGCATACTTGCAAGGCCGGATAAAGTTAGCTTTCAGGAGCCAGCCAATCTCTTCCTTGATCCGGTCATATATTGCCAGGTTGAATTTACGAGCCGGCTGTTTATATGGCCTGAAGCCGGCTTTTATTGGTAACCGATGCTCGACAAGCTCTCGGCTTAACCCGGGCATCTCATGATATTCCCAAGCAAAGCAGTCCACATACTCCTTGACTAGCGCGATTAACTCGGATTTATAATCGGCCTTTAAATTTTGACTCACAAATGTCGGCCTAGAAACAGTGCCATCCCCAATATCCACTTCCTCGAGCGGGTCGGCCGACGTAAAGCCTTGTCCCAACTTGTCCATGTCGTCTGGTTCTTCAATTGCTTCACACATACCGTTCCTCTCAGCCCGATACTTGTCCAGACGTTCCTGCAGCCATTCATCATTGTTGGGATCCATTTACTTGAGACGTAGCCGATTGCTTCCAACCGGCTTTAAAGATACTGGCACGAATCCGTCCCTGGTAGCACTCAGGAAATCGAACCCGGATAAGTCACGCCCCGAAAGACATGTGGCATTGGAGTGTTGCCAATCAGCAATAGACTCGGCTAAATCAATGCATGCCGAGTTATCAGCATGAACGACTTCAATCTCGTCATCGATCCATTGTACGAGTTGCTGGTGCATGGTAGATGGCACACATTGATTTGCATGGAGCCAATCTCGTCCAAGTAGCACATTGTAATTTCCCTGCACCTCAGCAACAAAGAACGCGGTGGCCAAAGTTTTACTTCCCACGGTCAACTCCAGACTAATGACTCCTTTGGCCTCAATTCCTTCTCCCCCTTCGAACCCGTTCAATACCATGTTCGTCTTCATGAGATCTGCATCTTCTAGCTGTAATTTCTTGAAGACAGAATAAGGCATAAGGTTTACCACAGCTCCTCCATCAACCATCATCCTAGTGACCGGCTTCCCATTGATATGTCCTCTGACGTACAAAGGTTTCAGGTGCTTCACCGGTCCCTCAGGTTTCTCGAAGACGGCATTCTTGGGTCCAAGGTTGAGCTGTGCTACTTCACCTTCTTCCTCTGCAGCACGGAATTCAGCAGGCAAATAATATACCATGTTAATATCCATACCTACCCGAGTCGGCGTACTCTCATAGTCTAGTAATTCTTCATCCATCAGGTCCGCCGACTCGTCAATTGCCAAGTCCTCCACCGGGTCCTCATTTGCCGACTCCAGCGTTTCAGATTCCTCCTCTGCCGGCTCCTTGTTCATCGAATTATCTGCCGACTCCTCATTTGCCGACTCGTTATCTGACTCGTCCTTTGCCGATTCCTCCCCTGCTTCCAGGTCTGCAGCTTCGACTTCATCTGCCCATGACGAATAAGTAATGGCCGGTGCAGGCGTCGGTTTTATCTCATTGCTCACAGCAGGACCCGGCGCAATTACCAAAGGAGTCGTTATAGGAGTCGGCTTTGGTACCCATGCTTGAGCCGACACCATTGGTCTTTCAGCGTTGAACTTGGCATTTCTGGCTTGCTCAGCCTCCTTCTCTGTCATCTCCCGGTTCCTTGCCCTCTGCAGTTTCCGCTTCTGTGTCTTCGTTATACCCGGCGGACACCACTTTGGCTGAGTATATTTTGGATCCCGGGTTTTAGCTACCTCGGTTTGGCTGGACCCGGCTTCATGGTTGCTAGATATTGTTTTAGGCACGATAGCAAGTATCGGCTTATCATTTGCCGGCTCTACAACCGGGTCCTTCAGCTTCAGCACGTGTGTCCCAATGACCAATGACTTCTCTGGAACCAACCTCTTCTCCATGTTGATGGCCTTGGCCCCTTGCTCCTTGACTCGCCAGTAGGAGGATTCACCGGGATACACAAGTCGGCTCTGCATCGTTTGCCGAGTTACTTGACGCTTATACTCCCTGGCCGACTCCTGGTATTGGTGACTCCTATCAATAGATGGTGACCTCGGTCGCTTCCCATATTGCCGAGTTACCTTAGACCCGACTTGGCGCACGTACTTGTTCAGCAACATATCGAAAGTCGGCTTGATCTTCTTTGGCTTGTACTCAACTTGATTCGTTTTCCATTTGCCGACCTCCGGGTTCTTGGGCTTCATGAACCGAGGTTGCCCCCCAAGTTCCAGATTTTTTCCGGGTTCTCTCGCTTGTAACTGTTGCCCCCCGAGTGTGGAGTTCCTGACAGTGATTCTGATAATCTCCTTTCCGTCGGGTTGCCGGGTCAACATGACCTCTCTCCTTGCTTCCTTGACGCCGGCTCCTTTCCTGGGCTCACCAATAACCACATTAGATTTATTAGCAGCTTCGGCCGCTTCTGGCCGAAGAAGTACTTTCTTTCCCTCGAGATCAAGCACGTTCATTGGGAACGGCTGTGTGTCAATGGCCATGCCAGCAAAACTTAATCGTCCATCATTGAGGGCCGATTGAATCTGTCGACGAAAGACATTGCAATCATTAGTAGCATGAGAGAAAGAGTTGTGATATTTGCAATATGCATGCCTCCTTAATTCATCAGGCGACGGCATGACATGATTAACCCGGATTACTTTATCTTTTAACAAGGCATCAAATATCCTGTCACATTTGCCTACGTCAAAAGTACATTTAACTTCATCATCCCGATTCTTACGAATCGGCTTTAAGTCATCACACATATAGGGTTTGGCCTTGCTCGGCCAAACAAATTCGGCTACGTAAACATCGGCCTCATCACCGGAGTCGGCATCATATTCGATAGCGTTAAGCCGACTCCTGCTCATCCGATGTGAGTCTTTGGACTCGCTGACTCGGCTTTCATGAGCCAAAGCTTTCTCCTGAACCTGACCAACAGAAGAGAACTCATGCCCTTCTAGCTTCTCTCTCAGATACGTCCTTAACCCGTTAAAAACTAAGTCGGCCATATCTCTCTCAGTTATCGCCAAGCTATAGCATCGGTTTCTAGTATTTCTAAATCTCTTGATATAATCGGATACCAATTCTTCATGTTTCTGCTTAACCGATGTAAGATGGGATAGTTTTAACTCTACCTCACCAGCATAGAAGTGCTCATGAAACTTTCGCTCCAGGTGGAACCAAGTGTGTATAGAGTTAGGAGCTAAAGCTGAATACCAAGAAAAAGCAACCCCAGTCAACGATAATGAGAACAAGCGGACCTTGATGTGATCATGATTAACCTCACCTAATTGAGCCAAGTATTGACTAATGTGTTCCCATGTCGATTTATTATCCACCCCATTGAATTTGGAAAACTCAGGAACTCTATAGCCAGGTGGGTAAGGTTGCAGATCGAAATACTCGGGATAGGGCTTAACGTAGGTTCTATGTTTTGGCATAATCCCGAGTCTATCATAGGCTATCTGATCTAACCTCTTCTGGAACTCGACCAGCAAATCGTCCCTACTGGCCGATTGACTCGGTACAAGAGCAGAATTGGTCACAGGGCCGGGTTGTATCCAAGGAGCCGAATTTGGATTCGGCATTGACTCGCGTCCAGGAAATTGCACCGCTGGTCCCGTCTGGCCTGCCGGGTAGGGTAAACTTCGGATCGGAGTCGGACAGGGTAATGCATTGACAACCCGGTTTTCCCTGTTTGGGCTCATCGGTTGTGCGTCCGATGTTTGGCCTTGGATGGTGTTTTTCTTAGCAGCATCAAGTTCCATGACAGCATTATAAACAGTATTTGTACCTTGTGAAACATGGAATTGAATTTCAGCTAATTGCTCAGAAGTAAAGACACTGTTACTCACAGCGGGTGTATCGGCGCCAATGTTCAGAGGTACATATTCCGGCTCCTTGATCGGCGCAGTTGCACCTTGCCGATCTAACTTGAAGCTGGCCAAGTACAACTCCTCGTCTTCCTGTTCCCGCTTGAGTCGCAGCGCCTCGAATTCCTCGCTTCTCTTCTTCTTCCACTCATCCAGACCTTGGCGTTGCGCCTCCGACAAATCCTTGAGAGTAGGCTTGATGATGTTGTCAGTGGTGATGCCGGATAGATCTGTAGCCTTAGAACCGGCCATTGCTGTCCGATTTTAGGTTTAGAGATCTTCCCCAGTGGAGTCGCCAAAAAGTGTGTTGCGATGTAAACGCGTCACACGAACACGTCCTTGTGTACCCGCGGTGCCGGGGGAGATACTCTGCAGCTCGCCCCGCGGGAGGCCGAGTCTCAGCGCGATACGCAAGACAAAGACTCGGCACGTTTGAAACCAGACGCCCCAGTTCCTCGGGAGGGACCCCGTCGGAGGTTCCGGCGACGATTGGCTGAACTTGGCCGGTTTGACCGCTCCAAGCTCAATTATCAATCTCTGGCAAAATCTATGCGAAGTCGCCGAAGAACGGAAGCATAAACAAGGGTTTGAGGGTAAAAAGTAGAGGTTGTATTGATTTGTCGATTGTTTGCTTAATTTCAATCGGCCGTCACCTCCTACATATATATAGTGAGGCGGCTGGACTTCACGTACAAGCATTGGACTTCTATAGGGATTACAACTCATGAACTAAGTCGGTTTCTACCTCTAAACTAGGTAAGAGTCTTGGTCGGCTTCGTACTGGACTCGAACTCCAAGCGTTCATCTTCGGCTTCCTTTGGAAAGTCACCTTTTGCCCTTCCGTGTTGACCTTGAACTCATTCTGGCTCTACCGACTTCTATTTTGGACTCTGGCAAGTGTTAAACCTCCCCCTGTTTGGCTTTTCTGATGCGACTCTGGAATCTTCAAGAAGCTTCACATCTGACCTGCACCGGGTCCCGTTGAACCGGGTCCTGGCTATGCCGGGTTCTGGTTATGCCGGGTTCTGGCTAAGCCGAGTCATGACCCCGGGCTCTCTTCAAGTCACCCCTTCCGAGTAAATGTCCGGGTTATCATTACCGACTCCTGGATATATCGGGTTTGCTTCCTGCCGGGTCACTAACAAGTCGCCATTCCCTCCTGAGGACTCTTGAACCTGGTATATTCCAAAAATGGGTGCTAACATTGTCCGAGACTTAATCACAGATATCTCCATATCCTGATTAATCTTGTTACCGACAAGTTCTCTTTTCTCGTTCCCATAGAATAGGATCCCTATATGACTAGCCACTTAGTCATACACTTGAAAGCTTTTGGATACCATACTACCGAGAGGGCCCAGAGATATCTATCCAACACTTGGACAAACAAATCCCACTCTTGATACATATAACCCAACTTCCTACCTTCGGAGTTCCTGTGAAACACCTTTATAATCACCCTATTACGAGATGACGTTTGATGTCTACAAAGCCCTCTTCCAATAGGCGGGAGTTATATTATCTCATGGTCTAAGGAAACTATATTCGACACCTTCTATACTTGAGTCATGTCCATCATATCATCAACCCATGATACAAACTCCGAGTATCAAGTAATTCACAATCCATGGTTAGGGAACTGCTAACCATCACTTGATTAAACAGACTAGCATAAGAGGAATGCTAGGGACACTTTACCGTTTATTTTCCACACATGTATTTGTTTCCGATTAATACAATTATAGCATGGATATAAACATTATCATGAACTTGAAATATGATAAACAATAATCCGATTATTGCCTCTTGGGCATATTTCCAACACAAGGTACTTCTCCAATCATCGGATCCCATCAAACACAACATGTAGCATTACAATAAGATGATCTTGATCATGATAGGCAGCACACAAGATCTAAACATGATGGCACAAGAGGAGAAGACAACCATCTAGCTACTGCATGGACCCGTAGTCCAAAGATGAACTACTCACACATCTGTCCGCAGGCGGGCATGGTCTTGTAGAGCCCTCCGGCGATGATCTCCCTCTCCGGCAGGCTGTCGGGGAGAGTTTCAGAACCCTCCCGAACTAGGGTTGACGACGGCGGCAGCGACGGACGTTTCCGTGGATGGAGGCTCGGGTACTTAGGGTTCTCGGGTCGAAGGGATTAAATAGGCGAAAGGGCGGCGGCAGAGGAGGCGCAGCGGCCACACACCACCTGGTGGCGCGCGAGGGGGGGGCGCCACCCTATGGTGCGGGAGCCTCCTGGCTCGGCTCCGCCTCCCCTTTGGACTCCTGATGCGTGATGAAATCCTAAGATCGCTCGTTTTTGTCCCGTCCAATTCCGAGAATATTTCCTTAAGTACTTTTCTGAAACGGAAAAACAGCAGAAAACAGGAACTGGCACTGTGGCATCTTGTCAATATGTTAGTTCCAGAAAATGCATAAAAATGCTATAAGATGTAAACAAAACATGTAGCAAATGGTATAAAAACAAGCATGGATCATAAGAAATTATAGATACGTTGGAGACGTATCAGCATCCCCAAGCTTAGTTCTACTCGCCCTCGAGTAGGTAAAATGATAACAAATAATTTCTTAGGAGACATGCCAACACACAATCTTGATCAAATAACATTGTAAAGCATATGTCATGAATGAAGTGATACAAGGAAATGGTCTATAACTTGCTAACAAATAGACAATGAGCAAACTCTGAATCATATAAGCAAAGCTTTTCACAAATAGTACCTTCAAGACTAACATCAAAAAGGTTCAGCATAAGAGTTAACTCAATAAGCAATAATTTCTTAGCAAAGGAATCGAAGCAACACAAAGGAAGATTTAAGTTTCAGCAATGCTTTCACCTTTCAACTTGCATATCTCATGGATAATTGTCAACATAAAGCAATATAACAAGTGCAATAAGTAAGCATGTAAAGAATTGTTGCACTCAAAGTTAACACAAGTGTTTGCTTCTAAGATAGAGAGGAATAGGAAAACTGACTCAACAATAAAGTAAAAGAAAGGCCCTTCGCAGAGGGAAGCAGGGATTAATCATGTGATACAGCTTTTTGTTTTTATGAAACAGAAGTAAAATGATTTTGAGAGGTGCATTCTTTTGTCAACAAGTCCATAGCAAAAAGAATTCATTAGTCCCCTAGTCAAGCAAGGTCTTAGAGTTTTGAGAGCGGCAAATTTTTGAGAAGCGAGTACTGTAACATCCCAAAATTTCAAAAATTTAAAAACTTCCATTCATGCATCATAAACTTGCTGCCTTGCATTTTAAGTCTTTTGTTTTGGGTTTTAAACTCAACTTTGGTGTTAAAATAATTATTTTGGCATAATAGGGTTAATTTACCCTTGTCATAAAACCTATTATTTTATTTTATTTTGTTGGCAAGCTATGTGCCAAAGTGTTCTAAACTGAACAAGCTTTTCAAAAAGTATTTTTTCAATTTTTTTCTGAAAAGTTTTGGTTTGGTTTTGCTTTGATTTTGAAAACAGAAAATAGAAAAAGGTTTTAGTTAAAAAAAAAAAGAAGAGAAGGCCTGCCGAGCCAGCCCAACTGGGCCAGCCCAGCAAGCCGCTGCCCAGCGCCAGCAGCCCACCCGCATCCAGCCCACCCGCATCCTCTCCTCTCCCCCTCTCTGACGCACGGGTCCCACCCGTCAGCGCCGTCCCCACGCGCGGGAGCTCGCCCGCCGGCACCCCGTCGCCTCCCCCTCTTCACTCCGCACCACCGCGAGTGCGAACTGCCGCACCATCGCCTCCCTCTTAACCCCCAACTCCTCCTCTCTCTTTTGCCCCAAGAACCACAACCCGAGAGCCCCCAGGCTGCTCGGATTCGAGCTCACCGTCCCGCCACTTGCCGCCGCCGACGAGCTCCGTTTCCGGTGAAGTCCGGCGTCCCCGCGCCATTTCTCCTCTCCCCCATCCTTTATTTCTTCCTTGCGCACCGTTTTGACAAGGTTTTGCACCTCCTCGTGCCCCAGATCGACGGATTCATCCGCGACCGCATCGGGCCGCCGCCTCCTCCAACTCCGGCGAGGAATCCCCGCCGACTCGGAGCTCCTACTCGCCGTCGCTCGCGCCACCACGTCCGCCTCCGTCCCCTGCACGCCGTGGTGAGCACGCCGTCCTCCCTCTCCCTCTGGACACGCCGGAACGCGCCGTGCCGGCCCGGCACCGCCGCGCGGGCTAGGGTTCCGGCCGGTCGCGCCGCCCGATCCCGGCCGATCCTTTTCGGGCCGCAGGATCTTGATCCAACGGTCCGGTTTTATTTTAAAAACCCGAACCGGTATCACCCAATCAGGAGCCGCCACGTGGCCCGATTTCTTTTATTCTTTTCTGTTTTTCTGTTTTTCAAACAGAAAATCACCCAAACTTCAAAAATCCATATCTTTTGAACCATGTATCCAAATTCAACAAATTTGATGTCCCTGGATTCAGCAAAATGTGTAGAATGCAGTGGTGCAATCAAATTCAACTTTTGATACGTGCACACACTTGGTATTTGTAGAAACCCAAAAATCTTGTTTTGGCCATATCTTGAGTTCTACAATTCCAAATTGAGTGATCCAAATTGCAGAAGTTTTGTCTAGATGTCCTCTGTCCAGTAGACTTGTTTTCCAAAATTTATAAAATATTTTATTACAGAAAACTATAAAACCCTTGTTTTTGGCCTTTTTGAGTGTTTTGGTTTTATTCCTATTAAGTAAATTAATAAAATTTGCTTTGTAGCATCATGCATATAGCACAACCAGAGAATAGAAAGTAAATTTATTTTTGTGTTGTTGTAAATTTTGCATATTCATGCATAGCATAATTTTTGTATTGCCACTTGTGTGAATTGTATGTTTATTTGTGTGTGTTGTTTTTGTTAGATTATTCGAAGGGAACCGAGGACCTTTGCAGCTGCTACTCCTGCTCCGCTTGTTGCCAAGGCAAGTGGCACACTTGCATATTTCTGTCCTATTATTTTGAATTATGCATGTTGTAGTATTACTTGGAAAATTGCATGATAAGTTATTAGTATTGCTATGCTTTAAAACTATTTAGTATAGTTCCTCCTTTACTAGTTGGTCTAGACACACCTATGATAACTTGGTAGAATTTTAGTCTTGCTATGCAAAATGTTGTTTTTGATAAAAGTAAAATATCTACTAAGTTGAAAGAACCTCCTGGGTGGATTTTGGAATTGCTTGGCGGTTGGAGTTGAGTGGCTGCTCGGGGCCATGTCTATGGTTTTACCCGAGTATGTGCACTTGTGGATGGCCACCCAGGGACAAAGAGATCGACGTTACTCCCTGTTTAGTTAGCTTCCAGTGCAGCCATTAGTCATATGGGCTCTGTCTTGATCAACTAAGTTGTGTGGACTCACCCCGGCTTGACAGGTGGTGGTAGAGGGTTGTAGGTGGAACGTGTCAGGCCGGTATGGGGTGGGAAAATGCTTCTGAAAGATCTCGTCTTAACCTTCTTCTTTTCCCCGAAACACCATTGGAGTGTGAGGGATAGTTTGGTTGGTTAAGTCTAGTGGTGAAAGTGCACAACCTCTCGAGAGTAGTAAAACTATGATCATAGCCGTGTCCCCGGTTACGGACATTTCTGAGCAAACTGGACGAGGACGTCAACGGAAGATCTCATCACTCAAATTTCTCTAAATTAAAATTGTTGGGTGAACAAGGGTAGCCGAGATGGTGGCTTTCATGCCATGAAAGTCTCGAATAGACAAAAAAAAATTGTTTTATGAAGAGTTAGGAAAAAGTTGGCTTTCTGCAAAATAGCCTTCAAACTCCACCAAGCCAAATATGCATATAGGTTACTAGAGTTTGTTCCAATATGAGTCCACAAAGTGTCACTTGCAAGTTCCATTTTATATGGTTCTGACCCACCTTGTTGATATATTTTATCAGGTTGTTCCGACGAAGAGTGAGGTTCGTTAGGGGTTTCGAGTCTACAACCGACATGTTCGCCTGTGGCAGCATGAAGATGATGGAGACTCCATGCTTAATATTTATTCCGCTGTTTACTCTAAATAAAGCTAGCTCCGGGCTATGCACTTTGTAATCGAAACTACTTTGAATTCTGGATCATGCGTGTAATAAATTGATGCACTGTTGTGGTATTTCATCTTGTACTGTGTGTGCTAGCGAGTCGATCCAGGGACTAGCACTATACACAGGTATCTTGTCTATTTTAACAGGCAAGGTCACTACAAGTACGCTCCTCTTATATCTCCCTTGTTTACCACTGACCAAGGTTTGACTGATTTCTCAGGTTTACAATGCATGGAGGAGATTTTGGTGAAGGTTATATTTATATTTTACGGACAGCTCTCGGGTTGATTCAAGTGAGGACGTTTCCCATCAACACCGGGTGAAAAAGAAGGGGTAGGTATGGTGGACACAAATGGCAAGGATTTTGGCTTTAGGGATTTGGATGCACAAGCGAACCATACGCTTAGTACGAGTTTTTGGGCTAGCAAAGGTGGTTGAAGCAAACACAAGGTATAAATTTGAAACAGCAAGACTCACATGAAAACATAAATCAAGCATTATAATACTCTACACTGTCTCCCTTGTTGCTCAAACACTTTTACCAGAAAATATCTAGGCTTAAGAGATAGCAAATCATGCAAACCAAATCTCAGTAGCTCTACAGTAGTTCTTCATTACTAAACTTTAACCACATGATGCAAAAGCTTAAACATGACATACTTGAGAGCTCAAAACAATTGCCAAACATCAAATTAATCAAGACAATGATCTACAGATGTCTTTTTGATACACCAACTACCACTTGCATAGCATTTTCTGTAACCAAGCAAACAATCAACTTTGATTCCACAAAAGATTTACTAACTAAAACAAAAGAGTACTACTCTTCAAAAGCTAACAGCTCTGAATAAGAGATGCATGAAAAAGCAAGAGCTAGAAGCTAAATAGTAGCTAACTAAGAATACTCAACAAATATGAGTGAGACTGTTGGAGATATGCCCTAGAGAATACAAATAAAGGAGTTTATTGTGAAATCTCTATAAAGTTTATAATAGTTTTATATCATGCTATAACTGTATTAAGCGAAAGCATAAGCGGAAACCTTAATACAGGTGTGATGTATAAACAACCAGGTCCCTGGTGTATGTGCAAACGTATACTGGTCCGTTGGTCTGTAGCGATCCTGCCCTTTTAAAATAGGCCAAGATCCCTGTGTTCTGTGCTAGTCCCTGGATCGAATAGCTAGCACCACAGTTCAAGATGTAATATCATGCAAATGCGTCAAATATCTATTACAACGTATGATCCAGAAAAATAATCATTATAAATTGCATAGCCAAAGGCTAGCATGTTACAAAGTTCAGCAGCGGAAAACATAGAATAACATGGAGCCTCATCATCTTCATGTGCCACAGGCAGACATGTTGGTTGTAGACTCGAAACCTATATCGTTCCTTACTCCTCGTCAGAGCAACCTGCAACACGTAGGTTACAGCCAAAAATTGGTCAGAACCATTGGAATGGATCTGGCAAGTGATACTTGTGGACTCATAAAGGCAAACTCCTATTAGCTATATGCATATTTGGCTGGTGGAGTTCAAGGCTATTTGCGTAAAGCCAACTTTATCCTATTCTTTAAAAATCATTTTCTTTTCCATTTATTATGAGATGAACATGGCATATCATCCAGTGCTCAATCTCCCTTGTTACACATAAAAACAATATCCTTTTAAGAATTTGAGATAAGAGGGAAACTTCCAACTTCTTCAAGTCCAGTCCGCTCCAAGTTCTCTGCTCTTGTCCAGGTGCTCAAAGTTGTCCACCAATAGCGTCATGGCTAAGGAATTTCAAAGGATGTGAGCATATCAATAGTTCAGGTCATCGACCACCTACTAGGTCGCTCACAAGAAAACCTAACGTGAACATATCAGTAGGTTAGGCACTCAGCCCCCACTATGCCACTTATCGCAAGTCTAAGGTGAACATATCAATAGATCAGGCATCCAGCCACTACTATGTCACTCGCCGTACTATAATGTGAACATATCAATAGATCAGGCATCCAGCCACTACTATGTCACTCGCCGTATAATGTGAACATATCAATAGATCAGACATCCAGCCACTACTATGTCACTCGCCGTATAACGTGAACATATCAATAGGTCAGGCACTCAGCCACCTACATATGTCGCACGTCGTAAATTCTAGTTGGACACATCAATAGGTCAGGCTATTAGCCACCTACTTATGTCACTCGACACATATCAACAGGTCAGGTCATATACCACCTGCATTACCATTTGCAAAAATCTAAACCAACCCATTCATGCAATTCATGAAACATTTGCTACTTTCATAAACAAAATATGTCATCGGCTATAACATCCTTTTGAATTTATACCCACATCGTCTACAAGCATGGATAAGCAAATTGCTTCTACGTTGGTTTCTACTAACTCAGTCAAGATACATATGGCTATCCTATCTGGGTTTGCATAGCATAATAATATAGTAGTACACCTATCATGCATACTACTAAAAACACTAAATGCAATAGACACAAATTAATAGGACGTTTATGCTGGAGTATCACTTGCCTTTTTGAGATTCGTCGTTTCTCACACACTCTTGCAAACGCAACAAGAGTCACACTCCGTCCAATCTATCGTATAAAACGAAACACAACATAAACAACATGACAAGACAAACAATTTGTGCAACAATAATGATGCTGGTCAATTTAATAATCACACCAATAACTTTAATTAGTTCTCTGGTTGATATATATGCAAGAAAAAGATTTTTAATATTATTAAAGATTTAATGTTGCGACTTAAATCCTATAATAAAATCTATAATCTTCTGCAAGTTAATTCGAAATAAAAATTTAATTAACTTTTGAAACTGATGTCTCTGGTTAGAACTTTTAATTATCTAACCGTGGCAAAAAGAAATACTTTATTTCGAATTATTGATTTAAAGTTATTCTATTTTTAGTGCAATTTAAAGTTCAGAAAATCCGAAAATAATATTTCGGTAACAGTGTGTTTTATTGCAGAAACAGATTATACACATTCATACGAATCCAACGGTATATTATTTGTAATTTTCTGATAAATATTTGATTTACTACGGATTTTACAAGATTCAGTCAATTTCTGTAATTTTTAATTGATTTCTAAATAGAGTTGACCGGGGTTGACCTGACTGACACAGGCTGCTGACTGTACGCTGACCGGGCGCTGACGCGGCTGACACGTGGTGCTGATGGGGCGATGACGAGGACGCCACGTGGTTTTTCCTGATTGACTCGAATGGATCTGTTTATATAAAAAGATTCGTACTTCAAATCGGAAAACTTAAAACATGAAACTTGTAGAGAATAAGCCGATCTACTTACCCACCAAAGGAATTTGCGTTTGGTGGCTCGGGTGCGAAGAGATCTGAGATTCCCTTTTCACAATCCGAAAAGTTTGAACAGAAAATTGGAGAGTTGTGTTTGACAGAATTGGACGATATTTTACGGGGTGATAGATCTTGATGATACGAACAACTTTGGTGTTTACATGGAATGGATTTGAGGTCGTTTTCGTAGACGAACAGTAGCTTCCAAGGTTAACAATGGATCTGTTTGTACTGACAAAACCGTGAATCAAGTGAAAAAGTTTCAACAGAAAAGTTGTACAGAATGGATGGATCTATCTACTCACCGAAGGGATTTGGATTTGATTAAACAAGCGGTCGTAGATCTTGAATTTACTCCGTGAGATCTGAAATATTGCAACACGAAATTCTCCGGCTGTGGTTGATGAAAAGTGGTGGGATTTATCGGGATGGAAAGATCTCGACGAGATCTACAACAATGGTAAGGAGCCGAGCTCAATCGACGAAGTTTAGAATGGATGGATCTATCTACTCACCGAAGGGATTTGGATTTGATTAACAAGCGGTCGTAGATCTTGAATTTACTCCGTGAGATCTGAAATATTGCAACACGAAATTCTCCGGCTGTGGTTGATGAAAAGTGGTGGGATTTATCGGGATGGAAAGATCTCGACGAGATCTACAACAATGGTTAAGGAGCCGAGCTCAATCGACGAAGTTTAGAGGTCGGTATTAACGAAACAAGACTAGGATGTTTAGGGTTTCGGAAGAATGAAAAGGAAAACCATGAGATGGCGAGTCTGGATCTTTATATAGAGATGCAGAAGTGTAGAAAGATAGGATTTCGAGTTGGCTACAAATAGGAACGAACGGAATCGAAAACGGAGTTGAAACCATAAAGATATTGAAGTTTAAACGAGGTACGGTCGAAGGAAGCAGAAAACTGCACGTTTTCTGGAACGGGGATGGATCGGTCGACCGACTGGTCTGACTGTGCGGAAGGCAGCGGCCTGCTCGTGGCCTAGCTGGGCTGCTGCTGGGCCGGCCGGCCCATGGCTCGCCCGGTTTGCTTTTTTTTTTTGTTCCTTCTCTATATTCTTTTATAACCTTTGATTTAGTACTCCAAATCAAGTCAAACGAATTTGTAAAAATTTGTAAAATTATCATTAGTCGAAATAGTTATTTAGGAACTATTTACAAATATTTAAAATCTTGAAAAGTTCAAATAAGGCATAAAGGCATATTTGACACCTTTATGTCGTTTTACAATATAGGGTTTTATAAATTCCTTTTCAACTCAAATAAATTACAGAAAATAATATGAGTAATATCATTTGAAATGATAACCCATTTTCATTATAAATAATTTAAGATAAATCATTTATAAAATAACGTTTGGTAAAACCTTTAAATGCAAATACTCATTTTAATCTTGGGCTATATTAATAATCCCAAATGAATATTTTATTTCCAAAAAAAATCGAAAAAAATAGAAGGTTAATGATTATTTAAACAATATATATTTGAAGTTTTCAAATAATCTTTTATAAAAGGTTTCCCTGATATTTGGAGACTTTTTTTTAACTAATAACAAAAGTTTTAAATTTTTGTGATTTTTTTAAACATTCCAAAGTTTTGGGATGTTACAGACTACCACCCTTAAAAGGAATCTCGTCCCGAGATTCGGAGAGGCTAGAAAGAAAGATGGGTTTAGCATCTCCGGGTTTTAGGCAATTGGGTGGGCTACCACCCTTAAAAGAAACTTTTGTAGGCAGTCTTGAGCTCTTCTCTTTGTACTAGGGTCCATCTACTTAGTATTTAGGTCTCACTAGATTCATCTATATTCTCCACTCATGAGTTGGGCTTCATCTCCAATAGGTGTGTGTCTTAAAATAACTTCGGGTATTCAATGATCACTCTTTGGATTTATCCGAAGACCAAGATGAGAAAAATTCACATCATAGCATTCAAACTTGAATGTCTTTGCAGGCTTCCATCTTCTGAT
>QRDG01000987.1:0-67587 GCA_012064385.1 Puccinellia tenuiflora | reverse complement strand
CATAGAAATTCCATTAATACTCATATTTATTATTACAATGACATAGGTACCATCCTTGCATCAAGATTAGTGCTTACAAATAAAATTTATTCAAGGTTAACACTTGCACCAGATATCTTCAGGGTAGTAAAGTTCACAAGGTTCACACTGGTCTTTTGGAATCAATTTGGGACGTTCATTTTGTATTCTCTTCTCGCGGCAATCCCAGAGTAGTGTCCTAGCCTCTTTACATATGAAACATTCCACTTGAGTGATGTCCCTCTTTCCTGAGTGGTTTTGTTCTTTCTTCTTTTCTGGACAGTCCCACGAGTAGTGTCCGAGCTCCTTACAACGAAAACACTCCACATGGATTTTTGTTCCTCTTGTTGGATCCATGGTTACAAATCTGGCGATTGTGGTGTGTCCATTTTTCCATAAACCTGGTTGGTTATGGCCTCCATGCTTGTTAAACTCAGAGTGTCGTTACTCACATAGAAGTTTGTTGTTTCTGATGCAGTCTGGATTCGTGCATGCAGTGCCTATGCTTCCTCTTTCTGCTTTTCCTTCCTCAGATTGTTGTCCAGAGTGATAGCTTGGTCCAGCAAGGCTTGATAGTCTGGAGCATATGCTACTGACAAGGGCACCTTCAGTTCACCACTCAGTCCACTAAGAATTTATCCTTCCTCTTGGCATCTGTATCAATATCCTCCGGTGCGTACCTTGATAAAGAACAAAAATCATCCATGTACTCCTTAAGAGTCCTATTACCCTGCTTCAGGCTACGAAATTCATCTCTCTTCAAGTTCATGATCCCAAAAGAAATGTGTGCATTACGGAATCCTTCCTTGAATGCATCCCAGGTGAGTCCATCGAGAGGGTGAGTGATTTGATATGTCTCCCACCATTGTGCTGCTGGCCCTTCAAGTAGATGAGCAGTGAATCTCACCTTCTCTGTGTCAGTGCATTCACAAGTCCTAGATCTTTCTGTACCGAACGTATCAATCGTCGGCCACAATTGGCTCTGAAGCAGTTGAGAACTTAGAGGGTCTAAGTCTTAGAAACCTAGCGAGTCGATCCACTGGGGTTGGGGTGGTGAAGGTGGTGGTGGAGGAGGTGGTGCGTTCTGGTGTGCTAGAAACTGAGCCATCATGTTCATCAGCTGGGTTTGTGCTGCCATCATCTGCTGCATCACATCGTTGTTGTTGTCGGGATCACGACGAGGAGGCATCTGTGGGATTTAGCATAGATGAGAATAGAAGGAGATACCTAAAG
Organism: Puccinellia tenuiflora; assembly: GCA_012064385.1. NCBI lineage: Eukaryota > Viridiplantae > Streptophyta > Magnoliopsida > Poales > Poaceae > Puccinellia > Puccinellia tenuiflora. The sequence goes on along the minus strand of QRDG01000987.1, from coordinate 66,336 downwards.
AGATATTTCTACCCATACAAACAACTAACAACAAACAACAGTAAACAACCAATCAAACAATAATATCAAGCAATAGTTTTATAAATTTGAAATTTATAGTTTTGAAAACTTAACTAACACGATATAGCTTCTAACACAAGCGCACTAGTACTGCCATACCACATTTTGATAGGTCAGTACTCTAACGCGAAGTGATAAGTAATCAACTATGTAAAGTGGTGGTCAAGACTATATCTTCTCCTGTGCTTCAAGTTAATCATCATTGGTCCTTTCTTGATAGATTCCTTGAGGATGGTCTAAAACAAGAGAAAGTAATTTAGAAAGCAATAGCTGAGAAAGGTACAAGAAAGATATTTGGAAAGATTTGCATACGAAGAAAATAAAATTTTGTTCCTATGGTCTTTCTTATTTCCAATCCAAACCTAGGGTTTCGAACCTACAGGCAACACAATGCTCTGATACCATCTGTAGCGACCCTGCCCTTTTAAAATAGGCCAAGATCCCTGTGTTATTGTGCTAGTCCCTGGATCGAATAGCTAGCACCACAGTTTAAGATGAAGTATCATACGTTGCATCGAAATTCTATTACAACGTATGATCCAGAAAAATAATCATTACAAATTGCATAGCCAAAGGCTAGCATGTTACAAGGTTCAGCAGCGGAAAACATAAAATAACATGGAGCCTCATCATCTTCATGTGCCATAGGCAGACATGTTGGTTGTAGACTCGAAACCTATATCGTTCCTTACTCCTCGTCAGAGCAACCTGCAACACGTAGGTTACAGCCAAAAATTGGTCAGAACCATTGGAATGGATCTGGCAAGTGATACTTGTGGACTCATAAAGGCAAACTGCTAACATCTACATGCATATCTGGCTGGTGGAGTTCAGGGCTATTTGCGTAAAGCCAACTTTATCCTATTCTTTAAAAATCATTTTCTTTTCCATTTATTATGAGATGAACATGGCATATCATCCAGTGCTCAATCTCCCTTGTACTCATAAAAACAATATCCTTTTAATAATTTGAGATAAGTGGGAAACTTCCAACTTCTTCAAGTCCAGTCGCTCCAAGTTTTCTCCTCCTGTCCAGGAGCTCAAAGTTGTCCACCAATAGTGTCATGGCTAAGGAATTTCAAAGGATGTGAGCATATCAATAGGTCAGGTCATCGACCACCTACTAGGTCGCTCACAAGAAGACCTAACGTGAACATATCAGTAGGTCAGGCACTCAGCCCCCACTATGCCACTTATCGCAAGTCTAAGGTGAACATATCAATAGATCAGGCATCCAGCCACTACTATGTCACTCGCCGCACTCTAAAGTGAACATATCAATAGATCAGGCATCCAGCCACTACTATGTCACTCACCGCACTCACCGCACTCTAAAGTGAACATATCAGTAGATCAGGCATCCAGCCACTACCATGTCACTCGCCGCATAACGTGAACATATCAATAGGTCAGGCACTCAGCCACCTACATATGTCGCACGTCGTAAATTCTAATTGGACACATCAATAGTTCAGGCTTTTAGCCACCTACTTATGTCACTCGACACATATCAACAGGTCAGGTCATATACCACCTGCATTACCAATCCATGAAACATTTGTTGATTTCACAAACAAAATCTGACATCGGCTACAACAACCTTTTGAAATAGTATCCACATCGTCTACAAGCATGGCTAAGCAAAATGCTTCTACATTGGTTTCTACTAACTTAGTCAAGATACATATGGCTATCCTAACTGGGTTTGCATAGCATAGTAATATAGTAGTACACCTATCATGCATACTACTAAAAACACTAAATGCAATAGACACAAATTAATAGGACATTTATGCTGGAGTATCACTTGCCTTTTTGAGATTCGTCGTTTCTCACACACTCTTGCAAACGCAACAAGAGTCACACTCCGTCCAATCTATCGTATAAAAACGAAACACAACATAAACAACATGACAAGACAAACAATTTGTGCAACAATAATGATGCTGGTCAATTTAATAATCACACCAATAACTTTAATTAGTTCTCTGGTTGATATATATGCAAGAAAAGATTTTTAATATTATTAAAGATTTAATGTTGCGATTTAAATCCTATAATAAAAATCTATAAGCTTCTACAAGTTAATTCGAAATAAAAGTTTAATTAACTTTTGAAACTGATGTCTCTGGTTAGAACTTTTAATTATCTAACCGTGGCAAAAAGAAATACTTTATTTCGAATTATTGATTTAAAGTTATTCTATTTTTAGTGCAATTTAGAGTTCAGAAAATCCGGAAATAATATTTAGGTAAAAGTGTGTTTTTATTACAGGAACAGATTATACACATTCATACGAATCCAACGATATATTATTTGTAATTTTCCGATAAATATTTGATTTACTACGGATTTTACAAGATTCAGTCAATTTCTGCAATTTTTAATTGATTTCTAAATAGAGTTGACCGGGGTTGACCTGACTGACGCAGACTGCTGACTGTACGCTGACCGGGCGCTGACGCGGCTGACACGTGGTGCTGACGGGGCGATGACGAGGACGCCACGTGGCTTTTCCTGATTGGCTCGAATGGATCTATTTATATAAAAAGATCCGTACTTCAAATCGGAAAACTTAAAACATGAAAGTTGTAGAGAATAAGCCGATCTACTTACCCAGCAAAGGGATTTGCGTTTGGTGGCTCGGGTGCGAAGAGATCTGAGATTTACTTTTTAAAATCCAAAAAGTTTGACCAGGAAATTGGAGAGTTGTGTTAGACGGAATTGGACGATATTTTACGGAGTGATAGATCTTGACAATACGAACAACTTTCGTGTTTACACCGAATGGATTTGAGGTCGTTTTCGTGGACGAACAGTAGCTTCTATACTCAACAATGAATCTGTTTTGTACAGATAAAACCGTTAATCAAACTGAAAAAGTTTCAACAGAAAAGTTGTAGAGAATTGATGGATCTATCTACTCACCGAAGGGATTTGGATTTGAATAAACGAGCGGTCGTATATCTTAGATTTACTCCATGAGATCTGAAATCTTGCGACACGAAATTCTCCGGCTGTGGTTGATGAAAAGTGGTGCGATTTGTCGGGATGGAAAGATCTCGGCGAGATCTACAACTTTGACGAAGGGGTCGAAATCAATCGATGGAGTTTAGAGCTCGGGAATAATGAAATAGAATTAGGTATCTAGGTTTCGTTCGGTTTATATAGGATCGATCCACGTGCGGGGCTGGCTGGTTAGTTGGGCTGCGGGCCAACTAGCTCGCCCGGTTATTTTTTTTTCTGTTTTCTTTTATAACTTTTGAAATTGGAGTCCAAATCAAGATAAACGAATTTGTAAAAACTTGTAATATTCCCATTAATCAAAATAGACATTTAGAAATTATTTCCAAAATATTTTAAATCTTTAAAATTTAAAATAATGTATAAATGCATATTCGACACCTTTATGTCGTTTTATAAAATAGGGTTGTATAAACTCCTTTTGAACTCAAATAAAATATAGTATGAGTAATATCTTTCAAAATTATAAAATCAATAAAATAATGGGACAAAGCATTTTATTTAAATAGAGTTTGATAGATCTTTTAAATACAAATGTCCATTTAATTATGGGCTTTGCCAAAATATTGAAAATACTTTGCCAAAAAGGTTTTTTAGGATTTTGTAGAAATACAAGTAAATATTTTATTTCCAAAGCTTTAAAAGTTGAGATTGGAATATAAAGGAACATTTAATTTAAAATAGAAGTTTGGAAGATGTCCAAATAATAATCTATAGAGGTTCTCTTGATTTTTGGAGACTTTATTTATTTATTAATAAAAGTTTTAAATTTTTGTGATTTTTAAAACATTCCAAAATTTTGGGATGTTACACACTACCACCCTTAAAAGGAATCTCGTCCCGAGATTCGGAGAGGCTAGAAAGAAAGATGGGTTTAGCATCTCCGGGTTTTAGGCAATTGGGTGGGCTACCACCCTTAAAAGAAACTTTTGTGGGCAGTCTTGAGCTCTTCTCTTGGACTAGGGTCCATCTACTTAGTATTTAGGTCTCATTAGATTCATCTATATTCTCCACTCATGAGTTGGGCTTCATCTCCAATAGGTGTGTGTGTCTTAAAATAACTTCGGGTATTCAATGATCACTCTTTGGATTTATCCGAAGACCAAGATGAGAGAAATTCACATCATAGCATTCAAACTTGAATGTCTTTGCAGGCTTCCATCTTCTGATTGACTCCCTTCAATGCAATACCACGTCATTTCTAACGAAACTCTCATGGTAGGCAAACACACACTTTCTTTGCATCATTCCTTCTTCTTCATGAGAGCCGAGGTTTATTCTCACCGTATATCCTATGTCTTGGCAACGCTTGCCTTTATTTAGGTTTATAATATTCCGGTGGTTCAGGCTCGTCGTCTCTCTTATAGGTTTGTCACTCAAGATTTACCAATCCAAATAGTGAGGATGAATAATATGGGTAGTAAGAATGGTGATCAGTCCATCTTGCACTCATATCATTTGCTCAATATGTAGATAGGTGAATCACGTATTCTAACTCTCGGGCATCCTCACTTGTCCGACAGAAAGTCAACAATCTGTAAGACAAACCTGAGCTAAACTATCGATCCTTAAAAGCTATGGGGTTGCGAAAACTCCTACACACGTTAGCTCACAAACTATATATTCTTCTGTGAATCTTCTCCTTGGTGAACGTGCTTTCCATGTCGTCTTAGCTCATAAGTTTCAGTCCCATGTCCCATTTCTGACCTACATAACAGTCTTCATAACAACATAGGTTTCTTCATAGAAATTCCATTAATACTCATATATTTCATTATTACAATGACATAGGTACCATCCTTGCATCAAAGATTAGTGCTTACAAATAAAATTTATTCAAGGTTAACACTTGCACCAGATATCTTCAGGGGTAGTAAGGTTCGCAAGGTTCACACTGGTCACTTTTGGAATCAATTTGGGACGTTCATTTTGCTATTCTTCTTCTCGGGGCAATCCCAGGAGTAGTGTCCTAGGCTTTTACATATGAAACATTCCACTTGAGTGATGTCCCTCTTTCCTGAGTGGTTTTGTTCTTTCTTCTTTTCTGGACAGTCCCACGAGTAGTGTCCGAGCTCCTTACAACGAAAACACTCCACATGGTTTTTGTTCCTCTTGTTGGATCCATGGTTACAAATCTGGCGATTGTGGTTGTGTCCATTTTCTCCATAAACCTGGTGGTTATGGCCTCCATGCTTGTTAAACTCAGAGTTGTCGTTACTCACATAGGAAGTTTGTTGTTTCTGATGCAGTCCTGATTCGTGCATGCAGTGCCTATGCTTCCTCTTTCTGCTTTCTTCCTTCCTCAGATTGTTGTCCAGAGTGATAGCTTGGTCCAGCAAGGCTTGATAGTCTGGAGCATATGCTACTGACAAGGGCACCTTCAGTTCACCACTCAGTCCACTAAGAAATTTATCCTTCCTCTTGGCATCTGTATCAATATCCTCCGGTGCGTACCTTGATAAAGAACAAAAATCATCCATGTACTCCTTAAGAGTCCTATTACCCTGCTTCAGGCTACGAAATTCATCTCTCTTCAAGTTCATGATCCCAAAAGAAATGTGTGCATTACGGAATCCTTCCTTGAATGCATCCCAGGTGAGTCCATCGAGAGGGTGAGTGATTTGATATGTCTCCCACCATTGTGCTGCTGGCCCTTCAAGTAGATGAGCAGTGAATCTCACCTTCTCTGTGTCAGTGCATTCACAAGTCACTAGATCTTTCTGTACCGAACGTATCCAATCGTCGGCCACAATTGGCTCTGAAGCAGTTGAGAACTTAGAGGGTCTAAGTCTTAGAAACCTAGCGAGTCGATCCACTGGGGGTTGGGGTGGTGAAGGTGGTGGTGGAGGAGGTGGTGCGTTCTGGTGTGCTAGAAACTGAGCCATCATGTTCATCAGCTGGGTTTGTGCTGCCATCATCTGCTGCATCACATCGTTGTTGTTGTCGGGATCACGGCGAGGAGGCATCTGTGGGATTTAGCATAGATGAGAATAGAAGGAGATACCTAAAGAGATATTTCTACCCATACAAACAACTAACAACAAACAACAGTAAACAACCAATCAAACAATAATATCAAGCAATAGTTTTATAAATTGAAATTTATAGTTTTGAAAACTTAACTAACACGATATAGCTTCTAAGACAAGCGCACTAGTACTGCCATACCACATTTTGATAGGTCAATACTCTAACGCGAAGTGATAAGTAATCAACTATGTAAAGTGGTGGTCAAGACTATATCTTCTCCTGTGCTTCAAGTTAATCATCATTGGTCCTTTCTTGATAGATTCCTTGAGGATGGTCTAAAACAAGAGAAAGTAATTTAGAAAGCAATAGCTGAGAAAGGTACAAGAAAGATATTTGGAAAGATTTGCATACGAAGAAAATAAAATTTTGTTCCTACGGTCTTTCTTATTTCCAATCCAAACCTAGGGTTTCGAACCTACAGGCAACACAATGCTCTGATACCATCTGTAGCGACCCTGCCCTTTTAAAATAGGCCAAGATCCCTGTGTTATTGTGCTAGTCCCTGGATCGAATAGCTAGCACCACAGTTTAAGATGAAGTATCATACGTTGCATCGAAATTCTATTACAACGTATGATCCAGAAAAATAATCATTACAAATTGCATAGCCAAAGGCTAGCATGTTACAAGGTTCAGCAGCGGAAAACATAAAATAACATGGAGCCTCATCATCTTCATGTGCCATAGGCAGACATGTTGGTTGTAGACTCGAAACCTATATCGTTCCTTACTCCTCGTCAGAGCAACCTGCAACACGTAGGTTACAGCCAAAAATTGGTCAGAACCATTGGAATGGATCTGGCAAGTGATACTTGTGGACTCATAAAGGCAAACTGCTAACATCTACATGCATATCTGGCTGGTGGAGTTCAGGGCTATTTGCGTAAAGCCAACTTTATCCTATTCTTTAAAAATCATTTTCTTTTCCATTTATTATGAGATGAACATGGCATATCATCCAGTGCTCAATCTCCCTTGTACTCATAAAAACAATATCCTTTTAATAATTTGAGATAAGTGGGAAACTTCCAACTTCTTCAAGTCCAGTCGCTCCAAGTTTTCTCCTCCTGTCCAGGAGCTCAAAGTTGTCCACCAATAGTGTCATGGCTAAGGAATTTCAAAGGATGTGAGCATATCAATAGGTCAGGTCATCGACCACCTACTAGGTCGCTCACAAGAAGACCTAACGTGAACATATCAGTAGGTCAGGCACTCAGCCCCCACTATGCCACTTATCGCAAGTCTAAGGTGAACATATCAATAGATCAGGCATCCAGCCACTACTATGTCACTCGCCGCACTCTAAAGTGAACATATCAATAGATCAGGCATCCAGCCACTACTATGTCACTCACCGCACTCACCGCACTCTAAAGTGAACATATCAGTAGATCAGGCATCCAGCCACTACCATGTCACTCGCCGCATAACGTGAACATATCAATAGGTCAGGCACTCAGCCACCTACATATGTCGCACGTCGTAAATTCTAATTGGACACATCAATAGTTCAGGCTTTTAGCCACCTACTTATGTCACTCGACACATATCAACAGGTCAGGTCATATACCACCTGCATTACCAATCCATGAAACATTTGTTGATTTCACAAACAAAATCTGACATCGGCTACAACAACCTTTTGAAATAGTATCCACATCGTCTACAAGCATGGCTAAGCAAAATGCTTCTACATTGGTTTCTACTAACTTAGTCAAGATACATATGGCTATCCTAACTGGGTTTGCATAGCATAGTAATATAGTAGTACACCTATCATGCATACTACTAAAAACACTAAATGCAATAGACACAAATTAATAGGACATTTATGCTGGAGTATCACTTGCCTTTTGAGATTCGTCGTTTCTCACACACTCTTGCAAACGCAACAAGAGTCACACTCCGTCCAATCTATCGTATAAAAACGAAACACAACATAAACAATATGACAAGACAAACAATTTGTGCAACAATAATGATGCTGGTCAATTTAATAATCACACCAATAACTTTAATTAGTTCTCTGGTTGATATATATGCAAGAAAAAGATTTTTAATATTATTAAAGATTTAATGTTGCGATTTAAATCCTATAATAAAAATCTATAAGCTTCTACAAGTTAATTCGAAATAAAAGTTTAATTAACTTTTGAAACTGATGTCTCTGGTTAGAACTTTTAATTATCTAACCGTGGCAAAAGGAAATACTTTATTTCGAATTATTGATTTAAAGTTATTCTATTTTTAGTGCAATTTAGAGTTCAGAAAATCCGGAAATAATATTTAGGTAAAAGTGTGTTTTTATTACAGGAACAGATTATACACATTCATACGAATCCAACGGTATATTATTTGTAATTTTCCGATAAATATTTGATTTACTACGGATTTTACAAGATTCAGTCAATTTCTGCAATTTTTAATTGATTTCTAAATAGAGTTGACCGGGGTTGACCTGACTGACGCAGACTGCTGACTGTACGCTGACCGGGCGCTGACGCGGCTGACACGTGGTGCTGACGGGGCGATGACGAGGACGCCACGTGGCTTTTCCTGATTGGCTCGAATGGATCTGTTTATATAAAAAGATCCGTACTTCAAATCGGAAAACTTAAAACATGAAAGTTGTAGAGAATAAGCCGATCTACTTACCCAGCAAAGATATTTGCGTTTGGTGGCTCGGATGCGAAGAGATCTGAGATTCCTTTTTAAAATCCAAAAAGTTTGACCAGGAAATTGGAGAGTTGTGTTAGACGGAATTGGACGATATTTTACGGAGTGATAGATCTTGACAATACGAACAACTTTCGTGTTTACACCGAATGGATTTGAGATCGTTTTCGTGGACGAACAGTAGCTTTTATACTGAACAATGAATCTGTTTTGTACAGATAAAACTGTTAATCAAACTGAAAAAGTTTCAACAGAAAAGTTGTAGAGAATTGATGGATCTATCTACTCACCGAAGGGATTTGGATTTGAATAAACGAGCGGTCGTATATCTTAGATTTACTCCATGAGATCTGAAATCTTGCGACACGAAATTCTCCGGCTGTGGTTGATGAAAAGTGGTGCGATTTGTCGGGATGGAAAGATCTCGGCGAGATCTACAACTTTGACGAAGGGGTCGAAATCAATCGATGGAGTTTAGAGCTCGGGAATAATGAAATAGAATTAGGTATCTAGGTTTCGTTCGGTTTATATAGGATCGATCCACGTGCGGGGCTGGCTGGTTAGTTGGGCTGCGGGCCAACTAGCTCGCCCGGTTATTTTTTTTATTTTTTTTCTGTTTCCTTTTATAATTTTGAAATTGGAGTTCAAATCAAGTCAAACGAATTTGTAAAAACTTGTAATATTCCCATTAATCAAAATAGACATTTAGAAATTATTTCCAAAATATTTTAAATCTTTAAAATTTAAAATAATGCATAAATGCATATTCGACACCTTTATGTCGTTTTATAAAATAGGGTTGTATAAACTCCTTTTGAACTCAAATAAAATATAGTATGAGTAATATCTTTCAAAATTATAAAATCAATAAAATAATGGGACAAAGCATTTTATTTAAATAGAGTTTGATAGATCTTTTAAATACAAATGTCCATTTAATTATGGGCTTTGCCAAAATATTGAAAATACTTTGCCAAAAAGGTTTTTAGGATTTTGTAGAAATACAAGTAAATATTTTATTTCCAAAGCTTTAAAAGTTGAGATTGGAATATAAAGGAACATTTAATTTAAAATAGAAGTTTGGAAGATGTCCAAATAATAATCTATAGAAGTTTTGAACATTTTGGCATGTCATGTTAGTTAGCCCAATCTCTTCAACGAGGAAGATACGTGTTGTCATATTCTCCTCCTCTCTACTTCACTCTAGAATCTCGGGACGAGATTCCTATAAGGGGGGTAGAATTGTAACAGCCCCAGATTGGTACCCTAAAATATGGGCCACATTTTCACTTTTTCTTTCTTTTGCATCATGGCATACATATTTAAATTGCTAATTTTAAAATAAAGCAACACCTAGAAATGAAAACAAAGGAGCAAACCCTTCCTAAACTTCCAACCCAAATGCAATGGCCAACTTGGAAACAACCAAATGAACTTCCAAATTGTTTAGGAAGTTCCAATTTTGCATCTTACAACCTTTTCTCAATTTCCAAATGTTGCCAAATAATAAATAAAATTGAGAATCCCAAAATTGGTATAATTCAATTCTAATTTTGGAACCAAGTTAAGCTTTCCAAAAATTCAAACTAAAATCATGGGGAGTTTCAATATCATTGTGAGAGCCTCCATGAATATTTTCATAATTTATTGGAATGTTTAAGTGCTCCAAATAAATGCATTTTTGCAATTATCAAAAATGATTAAATTGCAACAATATGAATAATTGTGAATCTAAACAATTTATTTTGGAACAACAAATTTTGTGGAGCTTCCACATGACATGGGGAGCACATATGAATTTTTTAAGATTTTATAAAAATGTCTTGGTGTTCCTTTTAAATCGCCAAAGTTGTTGTGGACCTCTTTGTAATTAAAAATAAAATATGCAGGGGGGTTCTGCAAAAGGGTCGTCCCCTCCCTCCACTGTGGCGACAGGGCCGGCGCCCATGCCGCCCTGCCGACCATGCCGCCGTGCCCTCGTGGCCGCTCTCCCCTCTCCGTGGTCAAGAGGACCCCCACCTGCCCTCCCCCCGCTCACCGGCTCCCTCCCCTTTTCCCCTCTCTTCGAAACCTAGATCGAGCCGACGCCGATAGCCGCTGTCTCCGTGGTCGCCGTCGATTCTTGCCGATGGAGATCAAGCCGACGCCGCCCTCCTGTCCACCCCATCACGCACTACCCTTCCCCCCCGAATCGAGCTAAGGCGCCCTGGATCGAGCCAACGCCTTTGTCTCCCCTCCCCCCCCCCCCCCCCCCGCGGCTGACCGAGCCGCCGTGGACCGCGCCGCCGCCACCGACCATCTCCGGCCTCCCCAAGCCCTGGCAGGATGTCCAGGAGCTCTGCCGCACCGTCCCCTACCTCCTCGTCGAGCGAATCGACCTGGGACGTTCCTATTGGCGAGGTCGAGGTCGACCACCTCGCCGCCGGCCACCACCGTGCGCGCATGGTATCGCCGCCGCCCATTTCCCCCGTGCCTCGCCATCCACGCCATCGCCTCCAGGGTGAGCTCCTCGACCGTTTGGTCCTCTCCTACCCCTCCCCCGCATCGTGTGCTGTCCCACCGGCGTCGCGCACCGCCGCGGTCGCCGTCGTGCGGGTGCCGGTCGCGGCATCCCCTTCCCGGACAAGTCGCCCCGGCCTGGCTCCTGGCTGGGCCGGCACGAGGCCGACGGTCTTGGGCACCATCCCGGCCCATTTGCCCGGCCAAAGGCCGGCGGCTTCGGGCTGGTGCCCAGCCTGCAGCCCAGCCTGGCCGGCATGAGGTCGGCCCGTCTGCAGCTGTGTTTTTTTTAAATAAACTGAGTTTAAACATTTCATATCTTTTCGAATAATGCTTCAAAAATTGCAAACCAAATATCAAAATGTTCAGAAAGATAATCTCTACATGATAGAACAAATGTAATAATCTTTTGAAATTGTAATATTGTTGTTTAGATAAGAATTCCTAAAATGGGTTAAATAAGAGCTAATTTGGAAAAATCATAACTTATTAAATATTTATCCACAAATTATGAATAAAATATCAATGTGATCAATACTTCAAATGCAATCAAACCATGCCTTATCACATCATGATCACAAATATTTATTTGAGGATTATTCATAATTTGTTTAAAAGAGTTAAATTTAATTAATTATTTACTTCACTATTTAATCATCGGTACTCGGAAAATCCCAAAAGAGGTACCAAAATGATCGGAAGAACAAATCCTATCCAACCATGTCATGTTCATGCATATTTGATCCACTTCTTAGTAATGTAATAATTTCTAAGCAAAGTGCACATTTAATTAAATATGGGGTTTGTTCCAAATAATTGCACCAATTATTTGGCACCCCATTACTATTGCTAGATAAATCATATAATGATAGCTTTGCATAATCTTGTCATGTCATCATGTGATTGTGCATTGCACCTTTTATTCGGGTGATTTATTTTGTTCTTTTGTATTATTTGGGTATCGATAGATTCTGGAGTTGAGGTCACCCCGACCTATCCCGACGAGCAGTACTACACGCCCCGGCAGCAAGGCAAGAGATAACCTAACCTTCTTGGCATCTAGCATCCTAATGTTTTATAAACTTATTTTATCCACCATAATATTGCATGCGATTCAAATATCAATTTTGGTCAATAGTAGAGTATCCTATGAATGCATGTTTTTCCCCGAGCCAATCACATGTATCCCTACCTATGAACCATAGATTGTTGTGTTGGCCGGAGACCAAGATTTAATTGTTGTTATACATGCTAGCTATGCTTAGCCATGCTTAGTCAAATTCTAGTTATGTCCGTTGATTAAATTCCATATTGATGTTGATGATGGAATGTTCGGACATGATGGTTACTTGAGGTGGATAATTAATTTGCTAAAAGGCTTGGATGAGTTGCCATCGGGGATGGTGTTTTGCCTCATCCTTGCCGCCTAGGCTGAGAGTGCTTTTAGCTAGAACCAAGAACCGAGCGTGCTGCCATTGGTGGGTGTATGGGCGCCTTACTGACCGAATAATTTGTGAGGGGCTTGTCAAGGGTCCTCTAGTTTGCTATTTCCATTTGCGCGTGAGTTGTGTGGGTGGAAAAGAAACGAGGAGGACTGTGGTGTTTAGGATGTGGCTGCAGGGCAGGGCGTTGGAGGCGCGGAACCTGTCCTTCCGCACACTGATGGCCCTTGAGTAAGCCTCATGCATTGTAAAGGTCTAACCGCGCCCGCTCGCTGGCCTTCCCCGGAAGAGGGCCAATCAGGTTAGCCGGATGGTACCAATGGGTAAATTAGTACACCCCTGCATGGTTTAATCTTTTCAAAAATCCGTGTCCGCGGTTATGGACAAACTCTTGGGAAAGGCGGATTAGCTCATAGAGAACATTAACCTAATTGATATGGCAGCTAAAGGTTGCATAATCAACTGGTGATAAAGGTTCATTTCCTCGAGGGTAATTTGAGGGAGTGCCTTTGGTGGAGATGAGAGATGGTTATGGCTACAAGTAGGTTCGACGAGAACCGAAGATGAATTGTTACTCTCTTACCCCCTTTATGAAAAATATTCTGAATAGACGATGCCTTGTGTCTTTTGTATCTTTTAAATGAAAATCTAGCTTTATGCAAAATAGCTACATATACAGCTTTAGAGCCTCCGTCAGCATTGGGCCTATATCGCCCTACTAAACTTGCGAGTACGTCGTACTCAGTCTCTCTTTGCTGCCTTTATATTTGTATTTCAGAGGAGGACGACACCGAGCAGCTAGGTGGGTTCTACGTGGACGTTGACTAGTAGTCCGGGGTTCCCAGGTGGCAGCTTGGGACCGTGGAACAAGCTGGCTGGGATCTTTTATTTGTAGGCCTCTTAGGCCATATATTTGCATCTTGTTGTTAGACAACACTACCCGCTTCCGCTTGATGTATTGTTGGATCTGTGATCCTTTTGTGTGTAATATTTGTATCTTCTCTTATATGAGTTGCTATATGTTTTTGTGTCGTAGAGTCTGCAATGTGCCAGTTGTTCCACAAGTCTCGGTCTCTTTACTATACGTGATAGCGATGTCTGAGCTTATGGCATGATCGAGGTGTTGTGTGCCGATGATCCATTCCGAGCACACCTGCCAATGAGTTTTGGCCTGGGAATGGTAAACCCAGTAACCCTCGATTGTGTAGCATGACCGGTTGCACAACGCTTCACTGTATAGTTCTGGGGTCGGGGCGCTACAAGTTGGTATCAGAGCAGGACTTCCTGTAGGAAACCCTTTCTATTGGTCGATGTCGAGTCTAGTTGAAAATTATTTCTAACCTAATAATGAGTTGTGAAAACCTTCTTAGGATTCTTTTTTCTCCTCACCCAATTCACTCTGATCTCGGTGCCATCTTACCTCTATTTGATTTTAACGGTTTTCTGATCGTCGGCAACTTCTAAATCTCTAGGATCACGGGGTTGGATTCTATCTTTAGTTAGTGGTTAACTTTGCTCGTTTGCCAGATTCTAAAGCCGAAGAAAGGAAGTGTTGCGGATCGTCAAGAAATTCCTTGCTTTAGCCCAAGATCTTGAACCGAAGGTCCCGGATTGTGCTAGGGCTCAGGTGTAATGATTCATGAGGGTTGTCATCCTTGTGAGCATTATGCTATTGTGAGTCCCGGTGCATGAAGCTGATCTTTAACCCAAGATCTTTCCGTCGAACCCTGGTGCTAATGGTCAAACCCTACATCAGGTTGGCAAAATCTGAAGTTAATCTTCAACTCGAGGTTGCAGCCGTAATTGTTTTGCTTAACAATGCTCCTCTCTGTCACTAGCTTTAGCTAGACTATCTGTCAAAGAACCATCTGAATCACGACAAGATTGCTCCTAGCGAGTGGTCCATCAACATTTGTGATTCCCCACTACCACCGTTCAGGAAACCCTTTCGGCCCTAGTTGTTGGAAGAGTGCTAACAAGGGCTTCTGCATTATCTTGAGATTGTTGCTAGCCGTTCCTTACTCTAAATCTGTTGTCCGACTTCTATCTGTCTGTTGGCAGTCAAGTTCGTCGTGCATTGGGGTGTTCTGATGCATATTATTCTCGTGGTTCGTCAAGGCATTCCACTTCGGGATGTCAGGAGAAACAACCTCCGGTACCATGTCCATTTCTCGGACCAGGTCAAAGGATTGTGACTCGCGGAGTAAAAGTCTGTTTAGCTTTTGTCCCGTTCCACCTCGGAGTGTCACACTCTTTTATATCAAGAGGTCGTGCTTAGTCTCATGACGCACTTGATGAAGTGATGCTCCTACCCTTCCTTATCCATCTACCTCCAAGCTTTTTGGGCTCGAGAGTGTTGAGGATGAATATCGTTGTGGTAATCGGTTATTCTTAGCAATTGATAGTTCTTTGAGAACCAAGGACTTTGGTGGCACTCTTAGCCTGACTATTGATAATATCATCGAGCTGAGTTGTCTGCGTCGCCAAGTCCAATTGTTCAGGTGCACACTTTCGGTCAACGAATTAGATTCGTGTCGAAACTCTAAAGACCACATCTTTTCTTGAAAAGCAAGTTGCTCTCGCAACCAATGACATCTGTCGTCATGGGTCCGAGTGAATTTCCTTGTTTCCCTGGAAATAATCACAAGTTGGTTATGCATACATGCATTATTGAGCTGGTAGGGTGTTACCTCCAGTTCTCTGATTTATACATGTATGCACATCAAGCCCTGACCGAGTTGTTCCTGAATAAGAGGAAGTTGCCAAGTCTCGGTATCCTACTAGTGTTTCCCAATCAGGACTCGGTTGTGCTTCAGTGATTGGAGTACATGCTGGTGCAATATTCCCTTAGTAATCGTGACCCCATGGAACTCCCAATCTAGCTCTTGTTCTGGAGCTTGACGCTATAGCTTTGTCTTGGGAATCAGTTACCCTACCTTGCGTCTAACTTCGCAAACCCCTTCCTCGGACTTGTCAAGTCTGAATTATCCTCACGCCTAACCAAATAGGAACCTCAAGCAGAAATGACGCTTGGTGTTCATCAAGAATATGACCTAGTCCTATCTGAAACCCCGACAAGTGCGATGTTGTGGTTCAAGCCCCTCACCGGAAGATCTGCTGACAAAATCCCCTAAATCTTTAACCTCATCCACTAACCATGAGGATCTTGTGTAACTTCATCCAAGAGTTTCCCTTGTGGTCTCTTCTCCATCTGCAAGTACGACCTTTGCTTGGTGATAGATTGAAGGCTATTCCGAAGTCGGAGTGTGGTATCTAGAACCTCAAGGAGAACCCCACTACGGAGTTGCTAAATATCTATCGGTCATTTCCCCTAATCATTGTATCTTGGGAATAATTCGTTTATGAGGTTTTACCTCTCCATCTAACTATGGGTCAATGCCATATCTATCCTTCCTAGGTGAAATCAAGGTTTTGCCCAGTCACACAGACGTTGGGTCAATTCATCCGTCCCGTTAGGGCCGAGGTTCCAACCTTATGGTAATGTCTCGTACGTCACAAGCGTGGATTCCAAAAGAAGCTGTCCTCTCTCCCATCGGTGCTCCAAATCTCTACTGGCTACACATCTGGGTGTTTGAAATAATGTCCTTGGTCTTGGACAAAAAAAATCCTGAACAAAGTGATCGGTTGTCCTATCATCGGCTCGACCTTTGTTTGGTCAAGTCGTTCCTAGCTCACTCAATAACTTATGGGTTTGAGCAAGAGTCATTTTGCCTACCACCGTAAGCTACCTTCTGTCCTTTCCGCCATTTTGGCATGTCATGTTAGTTAGCCCAATCTCTTCAACGAGGAAGATACGTGTTGTCATATTCTCCTCCTCTCTACTTCTACTCTAGAATCTCGGGACGAGATTCCTATAAGGGGGGTAGAATTGTAACAACCCCAGATTGGTACCCTAAAATATGCACCAAATTTTCACTTTTTCTTTCTTTTGCATAATGGCATACATATTTAAATTGCTAATTTTAAAATAAAGCAACACCTAGAAATGAAAACAAAGGAAGCAAACCCTTCCTAAACTTCCAACCCAAATGCAATGGCCAACTTGGCAACAACTAAATGAACTTCCAAATTGTTTAGGAAGTTCCAATTTTGCATCTTACAACCTTTTCTCAATTTCCAAATGTCGCCAAATAATAAATAAAATTGAGAATCCCAAAATTGGTATAATTCAATTCTATTTTTGGAACCAAGTTAAGCTTTCCAAAATTTCAAACTAAAATCATGGGGAGTTTCAATATCATTGTGAGAGCCTCCATGAATATTTTCATAATTTATTGGAATGTTTAAGTGCTCCAAATAAATGCATTTTTGCAATTATCAAAAATGATTAAATTGCAACAATATGAATAATTGTGAATCTAAACAATTTATTTTGGAACAAAAAATTTTGTGGAGCGTCCACATGACATGGGGAGCCCATATGAATTTTTGCAGATTTTATAAAAATGTCCTGGTGTTCCTTTTAAATCGCCAAAGTTGTTGTGGACCTCTTTGTAATTAAAAATAAAATATGCAGGGGGGGTTCTGCAAAAGGGTCGTCCCCTCCCTCCACTGTGGCGACAGGGCCGGCGCCCATGCCGCCCTGCCGACCATGCCGCCGTGCCCTCGTGGCCGCTCTCCCCTCTCCGTGGTCAAGAGGACCCCCACCTGCCCTCCCCTCGCTCACCGGCTCCCTCCCCTTTTCCCCTCTCTTCGAAACCTAGATCGAGCCGACGCCGATAGCCGCTGTCTCCGTGGTCGCCGTCGATTCTTGCCGATGGAGATCAAGCCGTCATGCGCTACCCTTCCCCCCCCCCCCCCCCCGAATCGAGCTAAGGCGCCCTGGATCGAGCCAACGCCTCTGTCTTCCCCACCGCGGCCGACCGAGCCGCCGTGGACCACGCCGCCGCCACCGACCATCTCCGGCCTCCCCAAGCCCTGGCAGGATGTCCAGGAGCTCTGCTGCGCCGTCCCCTACCTCCTCGTCGAGCGAATCGAGCTGGGACGTTCCTATTGGCGAGGTCGAGCTCGACCACCTCGCCGCCGGCCGCCACCGTGCGCGCACGGTATCGCCGCCGCCCGTTTCCCCCGTGCCTCGCCGTCCGCGCCATCGCCTCCGGGGTGAGCTCCTCGACCGTTTGGTCCTCTCCTCCCCTCCCCCGCGTCGTGTGCTGTCCCACCGGCGTCGCGCACCGCCGCGGTCGCCGTCGTGCGGGTGCCGGTCGCGGCATCCCCTTCCCGGTCAAGTCGCCCCGGCCTGGCTCCTGGCTGGGCCGGCACGAGGCCGACGGTCTCGGGCACCATCCCGGCCCATTTGCCCGGCCTGGGCCGGCCAAAGGCCGGCGGCTTCGGGCTGGTGCCCGGCCTGCAGCCCGGCCTGGCCGGCATGAGGCCGGCCCGTCTGCAGATGTGGTTTTTTTATAAATAAATTGAGTTTAAACATGTCATATCTTTTCGAATAATGCTTCAAAAATTGCAAACCAAATATCAAAATGTTCAGAAAGATAATCTCTACATGATAGAACAAATGTAATAATCTTTTCAATTTGTAATATTGTTGTTTAGATAAGAATTCCTAAAATGGGTTAAATAAGAGCTAATTTGGAAAAATCATAACTTATTAAATATTTATCCACAAATTATGAATAAAATATCAATGTGATCAATACTTCAAATGCAATAAAACCATGCCTTATCACATCATGATCACAAATATTTATTTGAGGATTATTCATAATTTGTTTAAAAGAGTTAAATTCAATTAATTATTTACTTCACTATTTAATCATCGGTACTCGGAAAATCCCAAATGAGGTACCAAAATGATCGGAAGAACAAATCCTATCCAACCATGTCATGTTCATGCATCTTTGATCCACTTCTTAGTAATGTAATAATTTCTAAGCAATGTGCACATTTAATTAAATATGGGGTTTGTTCCAAATAATTGCACCAATTATTTGGCACCCCATTTACTATTGCTAGATAAATCATATGATGATAGGTTTGCATAATCTTGTCATGTCATCATGTGATTGTGCATTGCACCTTTTCTCCGGGTGATTTATTTTGTTCTTTTGTATTATTTGGGTATCGATAGATTCCGGAGTTGAGGTCACCCCGACCTATCCCGACGAGCAGTACTACACGCCCCGGCAGCAAGGCAAGAGATAACCTAGCCTTCTTGGCATCTAGCATCCTAATGTTTTATAAACTTATTTTATCCACCATAATATTGCATGCGATTCAAATATCAATTTTGGTCAATAATAGAGTATCCTATGAATGCATGTTTTTCCCCGAGCCAATCACATGTATCCCTACCTATGAACCATAGATTGATGTGTTGGCCGGAGACCAAGATTTAATTGTTGTTACACCTGCTAGCTATGCTTAGCCATGCTTAGTCAAATTCTAGTTATGTTCGTTGATTAAATTCCATATTGATGTTGATGATGGAATGTTCGGACATGACGGTTACTTGAGGTGGATAATTAATTTGCTAAAAGGCTTGGATGAATTGCCATCGGGGGATGGTGTTTTGCCTCATCCTTGCCGCCTAGGCTGAGAGTGCTTTTAGTTAGAACAAAGAACCGAGCGTGCTGCCATTGGTGGGTGTATGGGCACCTTACTGACCGAATAATTTGTGAGGGGCTTGTCAAGGGTCCTCTAGTTTTCTATTTCCATTTGCGCGTGAGTTGTGTGGGTGGAAAAGAAACGAGGAGGACTGTGGTGTTTAGGATGTGGCCGCGGGGCAGGGCGTTGGAGGCGCTGAACCTGTCCTTCCGCACACTGATGGCCCTTGAGTAAGCCTCATGCATTGTAAAGGTCTAACCGCGCTCGCTCGCTGGCCTTTCCCGGAAGAGGGCCAATCAGGTTAGCCGGACGATACCAATGGGTAAATTAGTACACCCTGCAGGGTTTAATCTTTTCAAAAAGCCGTGTCTGCGGTTATGGACAAACTCTTGGTAAAGGCGGATTAGCTCATAGAGAACATTAACCTAATTGATATGGCAGCTAAAGGTTGCATAATCAACTTGTGATAAAGGTTCATTTCCTCGAGGGTAATTCGAGGGTGTGCCTTTGGTGGAGATGAGAGATGGTTATGGCTACAAGTAGGTTCGACGAGAACCGAAAATGAATTGTTACTCTCTTACCCCCTTTATGAAAAATATTCTGAATAGACGATGCCTTGTGTCTTTTGTATCTTTTAAATGAAAATCTAGCTTTATGCAAAGTAGCTACATATACAGCTTTAGAGCCTCCGTCAGCATTGGGCTTATATCGCCCTACTAAACTTGCGAGTACGTCGTACTCAGTCTCTCTTTGCTGCCTTTATATTTGTATTTCAGAGGAGGACGACACCGAGCAGCCAGGTGGGTTCTATGTGGACGTCGACTAGTAGTCCGGGGTTCCCAGGTGGCAGCTTGGGACCGTGGAACAAGCTGGCTAGGATCTTTTATTTGTAGGCCTCTTAGGCCATATATTTGCATCTTGTTGTTAGACAACACTACCCGCTTCCGCTTGATGTATTGTTGGATCTGTGATCCTTTTGTGTGTAATATTTGTATCTTCTCTTATATGAGTTGCTATATGTTTTTGTGTCGTAGAGTCTGCAATATGCCAGTTGTTTCACAAGTCTCGATCTCTTTACTATACTTGATAGCGATGTCTGAGCTTATGGCATGATCGAGGTGTTGTGTGCCGATGATCCATTCCGAGCACACCTGCCAATGAGTTTTGGCCTGGGATTGGTAAACCCAGTAACCCTCGATTGTGTAGCATGACCGGTTGCACAACGCTTCACTGTATAGTTCTGGGGTCGGGGCGCTACATGGAGTCTCTCGAGTAAATAGAACATTCATATGATGGGTAAACAAATTACAGCTGGGCAATTGACAAGATTATAACACAAACTTAATCTAGCTATGACAAAGAGAACATGATAATATTTAAGTAGGCATCACGACAATGAACAAAGACCGTTGAGTCCAACTGCATCTTGATACCCACAAGTATAGGGGATCGTTGAAATCTTCGATGTGTAAGTATTAGTATCGATCCCACGAGGTGTACTAGAAGGTATAAATATTTATTCTCTCAAATAAGAGTGTCACTTCTCTTATTATCTATGCACTAGACAAACTAAAATGATTAAATGATGGAAGTGTTTTTGGGTTTTTTGGGTGTAGAGTTTACAATAAAGTAAAAAGCTGAAAATAAAATATGACAAGTGAAAGCTCTCAAAGAGAGAAAGCCCAATCCTCTATGCAGCAAGAGGACAAGCTTGAGTGGTGTGTTTCTTATAGATGGAAAACGTTCCCAAGGGCTACATGGATTTCATGACATAAATATTTCTAGAACAACAAGGTAAACATTTTGTCAAGTTTTAATCTTCTTTGGACGAGCCATAATTAGGTGTAGTTAAATAAATAAACTAAACCCCTTTATGATGGATCATGTGGCCAAGTAAATGACTGCACAAGAATTATTAAGACATAATGTCCCACCATAGCATTACACTCTAAGGTCCCCGATATAAATCCCCTCCTAATGTAACTTCATGTATTAGACCAAGGTTTACGTGTCCTCCTAGGTCCTACCCATTCCATCACACTAGTGTGATAGCACCTTCATGCATTACTCAATATATGGTGCACTTCATACATTGTACATCAAGACAATCATAAAAGATAAAAACTTGACCAAATACTCAACACAAGTTAAGTGAAAATTATTGCCAATCCATCCTATGCCCCAGGAACATGAGAGAACTACTCACGACGCGAACACATGATATGATTCAATGGTATAAGTGATACAACACAATCTGAAAATATAATCTCCCCACAAAACAATGACAAGTAGCAATTCACAAACATGTAGAATAGTACTTAGACAATAGCTAGGGTTCGAACTATCTCAAACTATGAGGGGGATGAAGTGGATCACGAAGATGGTGATGGAGATGGTGCTGGTCTTGATGGTGGTGTTGATGGAGACTCCGGAGGGGGATGGAGGAGCCTTCCAGAGGTGATTCCGACGACGTCCCCCCCCCCATCCGATCTTCTCGGGCGGCAGCCTTCTGTCTCCTGTTTCTTGGTTTTGTGTTTCTCCGCCGCCTCCTCGGGGGACTATTATTATAGTCGGTTTTAGGTCAAGACGAAGGCACTGGGATGAAGATCGACGACATCGGAACCTCGAGGCCCAGGATAGGGGGCCCCACACGGCCAAGGAATCTGGCCGCGTGGGCCCACCTCTTTCGGCCCTCGGGTCTCTGTTTGTTAGCTTCCTTCGCTCCTACGCTTCGTTTCCTTCCAAAAAATGATCCCCGCAAAATATTAGGTCATTTGGACGTCGTTTGGGTCCCTGAAACATCAAAATATAGAAAATAGGGTTTTCTGCCAGTGCAGGGTTAATTCCAGAAAAATAGGAAAACTATGAAATCTTCCCAAAATTCTTATAAAACAATGATATAACCCTTATGTGATGCAAATATTATTGAAATATGAGTATTATAATGCAAAGTTCATGTATGCATTTTACATGCATCACATCTTTGTCTAAAAAGTCCACCGTGGGATCGCTATCCAGCCTGTCACCCATCGGTATTAAGTTGCAAGCAACAGACATTTGCATTAAGTAAAGCGCATGAAGTAAGCAATATTAAATATCAAAATAGACTTTAACACCGCTGTTTTTAGATTAAAAGGGATTTTATAGGCATCGGAGGGGGCCGAGGCAGCAGGCCGCCCCTACCCTGTGGGTGGCCCCCCAGGCTGCCCTTTGGTCCACAGGTGTCTTCCGTCGCATAAAAAATCTCCGTAAATTTTCAGCCCAATCCGACGATATTTCTTGAAGTGACTTTTCTGAAATACAAAAACAGCAAAAACAGGAAACTGGCACTGGGCATCTTGTCAATAGGTTAGTCCGACAAAATATATAAAAATGATTAATATGATAATAAAAACATGTGACAACATCACAAAACTAGCATGGATCAATCAAAAATTATAGATACGTTTGACACGTATCAGTATGCTAGATCTGATCTAAATCGGGTTACAAGTATCTTTGGCGCTCAGCGATCTTGGCGTGTCTTGTACTCCAAGATGATGCGTTCGGGGCCTCGTCTGGGGTCCAAACCCTTGAGGTGGGCCACCTTGGCCCGAGTGGTCCGCTCTCCTTGGTCGTGGGTCCGGTTGCTACGAGTGATTGATCGTTGTGACGGGATCCTTTTCCTTTTAGTTGTGTGTATTCTTTATGTCTCGACTAGTTCCTAATATTATGTTGATGCAAAAGCGGGGTGTAATTGGTATCATATTGATAGTAATATATTCCATTTTTATGGAAAGATTTAGGGTCCGTTTGGAGACAAAGTATGTGAAATACCATAGTTTTTAAAAATGGGCATGCAATACTATAGTTTGCAAATAGTTCAGTTTTACTCCAAAAAAAGAGGGCGGGAGCTGTTTTTTCAGCACTCCAAAAAATCGGTGGTTTTGGCAATACCAGAGTTTTCAATATTACTATTCCCATCATTGCCAAACACCTCAAAGTATTTAATACCATAATATTTCTAGAAACTGAGTTATTTCTCGAATACTTCAACAAAACCGTTGCATTATAGTGAGTTATAAGGGCACGTGCAATACGTGCAATAGGGCGCTTAGCTTGGGGCGCTTGCATTAAATCCCAGCAGTTAGATAAAAAATCCTAGCCGTTTTCTCCTTTTTCCATTTGAGGCTAGGAATCATGCTAGCATCGACGCTTATGTCTCGTTCCTCGCCCCTATAAGGGCCTGGTCCTTGTAATTAGCATTCGAGGATGAGACACTAACGATGTTGTTACATGATTATCTTTTTATTTTGTTCTCTTAAGTGCCTACGTTAGCGTCTATGCGCTGTACATGCCCTAATGAGTTAAACCAGCCACTATAGCGTTTGCCCATGAGAAGAACCAGCCACTATAGCGAGTTAGCGCGGTGCTGGGCTTGTACATAGTAGTCTAGGGTTTGTAGTTTGGTCCTAGGTGGCATCTGACGCTATGCCGATGGAGATTTGGTGGCCGAGGTTGACGAGCGGCGCTAGGCGACTGGGGGTGGTGCTGCTTCTGCTCGCGGCGCTCCGGTGGACGGAGCCAAAGGTGAGCAGGGATGCCACCTTTCCCTCCATGAAGAATAAGCTCGGGGTTGCTCCAGGTTGCGCAGATCTGGCGGTCTCCGACCATGCTCCTACCGTTCTGATCACGGGAGGTGCTGTGGCTGCTAGGTTCTGGCTAGATCTGCCTGGATCTAAAGCCTACGGGGGCGATCTGCTTGCTTCGTCGTGCTGCAGTTCTTGGGCATCTTCAACGACGACTCGGTTAGCTGCTGTCTCTGTAGCGTGCGGTGCTCGGGCCACAGTGAGTTCACCATCGACTCTTCAGGCCGAACGACGGCTACTCCCTCCTTGGCTGATGGCCTCAAGTGCCCGATTCAAGGTCTTTGTCTACCTGTAGTTATGGAGGCCCTTCTGCTACATCATGAGAGGCTCCCAGTGTGGCGATCCAAGTGGTCAGGTCCACGGCATTGTCGCGGTTGCTCATGGCAGGAAGCGAGATGAGCTCTGTGGAGAAGGAGCTGGACCAAATTGCGTTCTACTTTCTACATTGATGTCTTTGGTGCAAAAAGGAGAGACTTGTTTTTAATTTTTAATCTTTTGAAGGTCCTTTATGTAAACTGTAACTCCACCACTCCAAGAGTCTTGAGTTAATGCAAGTTCTCGACCCTTCTGGGCCGATCCCTATTCAAAAAAGTACTATAGCGAGTAGCAACTGTCACGGACTCGGCTTCATACGCACTTCACCGACTCGGCTTCCCATCCTCGCACAAACCAGGTCGACCGACTATAAAGATAGAGCGCATCGAGTCGTCCACAATGTCAGTGTGCAGGCGATCACACTGCCAACACCGTCGTAGGGCAAGAGCGGGAAGACTGTTGTGTTGAATTCCTGTAATGTGTGAGCCAGTGGGCTGGTGTGTGAGTTGAGGCCTGTGGGCCGGCGTTGGGCAAGGCCCATGTAACGGATATAAATAGCGGTGGCGTGTGACCACGGAGAGGCATCGATGAAGTAACTGAATTCTGAATCCTACCCTTGTTCGTCCTCCCTCGTCTCCTACTTCTCCCAATCCCCAACTCTATTCTGCTTGTATCCATGGATCTGTGATCCCTAGCTCCGGCTGGGATATCACAAGTTGGTATCAGAGCCTGGTCGCTCCGGCGCGCTTCGAATCCTCGAGATCGTACCAGAAAATCCTGAGGAAGGTTGCTGGTCGCCCTCGGGTGTGACCTGGCGTAAATCCGGATCCGGGTTGGTTGATCCAGAGAAGAAGCAGCGACGGCGCCGTCCAAGCCAGGGTTGCAGGCCCGACAGGTCATCGACGCCATGGGGGATTTTGAAGGGAGGGTGATGCGCGAACTCGAGATGTTGAAGACGGTGAATGAGAAGATGGAGGGAATCGCTGCCATCTCGGCACGATTAGATGACTTGGATGCGAAGTTTGGGGAGCAGGTGGCGCGGATCGACGCGGTTCAATCCAAGGTAAACCTCACCATGGCCTCGTTGGGGGAGGTACGTCAGGAACAAGTGGCGGTGGCGCGCACGTTGAAGCAGTCACCAGCGACGACACCAGAAGGGGGCGACGGGATCCTTCCACCACCGACATCTCAGCCGTTCACATCCCCACTGGTATCGCCTCGCTATTCTCCTCAACATCAGTTCGATCCGGGTCGCAGTAGGGAGGAATTTGGTCGTAGCGGAGAGGAATCTGGGAACCGTCGTTCGTGGTTGCCCAAAATGGAGTTCCCAAAATTTGGTGGCACAGATGCGAGAATTTGGGTAGATGGTTGTGAAGCTTATTTTGCACTGTACGATATCCCTGTGAGTTTCAAAGTAACCTCAGCAACTCTGCATATGGAGAGTGATGCCGCACACTGGTTTCATGCTTACAAATTGCAGCATGACTGGCCAAGTTGGGAGCAATTCAAACAGGCAGTGCTGCAGGAATTTGATGTAAACGTTCATCAGGAGAAGATGAAGGCATTGATGCTATTGAGGCAGAAAGGTACAGTGGACGACTACAAGAGAGAGTTCAATCAACTAGTATATCACCTGCAACTGTATGAGGGCACAGTCAGTGAAACCTTATTAGTTACAGCATTTGTTCTGGGGTTGAAGGACGAGCTTAAACCTGCAGTTGAAATACAGTTACCTGCTACAGTTCGTGAAGCGGCTCTATATGCTAAGGTGCAGGAAGATATATTGAGTCGGCAGCGGACTAGCAAATCTGTTCCAGCTCGTGTCCCTTTTTAGCGTGCTGATTCAAGACTGAATTCCACACCAGCAGGGGATTTGTGGAAGGCCAGACAACTGAAGGAATATCGCAGGACCAATGGGCTGTGTTTCAGTTGTGGGGATAAGTTTGCACCAGGACATGTGTGTACCAAGGTGGCCCCAGTGCTGAACAATGTTGAAGTGGCACTTACTGGAGAGGAGATACTTTCAGATGCTCTGTTGGATGAGGTAGAGGAGCAGGAAGCTGCCATTGCAGCTATGCAGTTATCTGTCTGTGCAGTGTCTGGAGCTGATGGTCCTTCCACTATTCAGTTGAGAGCATGTTTTGGGCATCAAACACTGTTGATATTGCTAGATTCTGGAAGTTCTCACAGCTTTGTCGACAAGGGTGTCTTGTCTCGAATTGGCATGCAAGCAACACCACTAGCTATACCTCAACCTGTCAAAGTAGCAAATGGGGCCTTTATGCAATGTGACTCTGAGGTGAAGGATTTCCAGTGGTGGGTACAGAATACTGCATTCAGTTATGATATGAGAGTGCTGGACCTAGGGGGATATGATGTTATCTTGGGTATGGATTGGTTGGAGCAATGGGGTGAGATGAAATGCCACTGGAAAGACAAGTGGGTTCAGTTTCACTACATGGGCCAGCTAATCACACTACAGGGTATTACTCCCACAAAACCTACTCAATTACAAGAGTTGTCAATGGAGCAAGTGATCTCTTGGCATAAAGAGAATGAAATTTGGGCCACTGCTTTGCTGGAACATCAGTCAGTGGGCAAGGTAGCTACAACTCCAGCAGAAATCACTGCCTTGCTGGACACATACCAAGATGTATTTGCCTCTCCAAATAGTTTACCCCCTTCCAGAGAGTTTGATCATGCCATTCATCTGGTGCCTGGTGCTGTACCTGTCAACTCCAGACCATATAGATATTCTCCATTGCAGAAAGATGAAATTGAGAAGCAGGTCAAGGAAATGATTGATGCTGGTATTATTTCTCCTAGTCTCAGTCCTTTTGCTTCTCCAGTATTATTGGTTAAGAAGAAAGATGGATCTTGGCGTTTCTGTGTGGACTATAGGAAATTGAACTCCATCACAATTAAAAGTAAGTTTCCCATGCCAGTTGTGGATGAACTACTTGATGAGTTGGCAGGCACATGTTGGTTTTCTAAGCTAGATTTAAGGGCAGGATATCACCAAATTCGCATGGTGCCCCAAGATGAATTCAAAACAGCATTTAAAACTCATCATGGCCAATTTGAATTTCGAGTTATGCCGTTTGGACTTACAAATGCACCATCCACTTTTCAATGTCTCATGAATTCTATTTTTTCGGAGCACATACGCAAATTTGTGTTAGTCTTTATGGATGATATACTGGTGTATAGCAAGACATGGGAATTACATCTGCAACATCTAAAAATAGTGCTGGACATACTGAGGAAACACAAGTTGTTTGCAAAGAGAAGTAAGTGCAGCTTTGCTCAATCTGAGTTAGAGTACCTGGGGCACATTATCTCTCAGAAAGGGGTGGCCACTGACCCTGAGAAGATTAGGGTGATGTTGCAATGGCCAGTTCCTACTAATGTCACTGAACTCAGAGGTGTTCTTGGTCTGACTGGTTACTATAGGAAATTTGTGGAGGATTATGGTATCATTGTCAAACCGTTAACTCAACTGCTGAAGAAGAAGTGTTTCCAGTGGAATGATCAAGCACAGCAAGCGTTTGAAAAGCTGAAGCAGGCAATGGCCTCTACACCTGTGCTGATTTTGCCAGACTTTAACAAACCATTCAGCATTGAAACTGATGCGTGTGACACTGGAATTGGAGCAGTGCTGTGCCAAGATGGGCATCCTGTGGCATTTTACAGTAAGGCATTGGGTGTGAACAATCAGAAATTGTCAATCTATGAAAAAGAGTTTTTAGCAGTGATGATGGCTGTGGAAAAATGGCGTACATATCTGAGCAGAGGCCCATTTGTGATTAAAACTGATCATCAAAGTCTGTGCACACTTGGGGACCAGGTTCTCACTACTGATTTGCAAAAGAAAGCCATGTCCAAGCTGGTTGGCTTGCAATTCCAGTTTCAGTATAAGAGAGGCAGTGAGAATTCTGCTGCTGATGCCTTGTCTCGAGTGGGCCACTTGTTGGCAATTACATCTTGTTCACAGAGTCAACCAATCTGGCTGCAGGAGGTGTACAATTCATATGCAGTGGATGAGGTGGCTCAGAAATTGTTGCAGCAGTTGGCAGTTTCTGCTAATAATGATGATGGTTACTCCTTGAAAGATGGTGTTATTCAGTTACATGGAAAGATTTGGATAGGTGCCAATGTGGCCCTAAAAACAAAGCTCATTTCAGCTTTTCATACAAGTGCAATTGGGGGACACTCTGGCATCCAGGCGACATATCAACGAGTTAAGAAGTTATTCATTTGGCCTGGATTGAAACAGGATATTGTTGACTTTGTTCACCAGTGTGACATTTGCCAAAAGGCCAAACATGAGCATTGCAAATCTCCAGGGTTGCTGAGTCCCCTACCTATTCCATCTGGTCCATGGACAGATATCACGATGGATTTCATTGAAGCTCTGCCTAGATCGAATGGATACACTGTGATTTTGGTTGTAGTTGACAGATTCACGAAGTATTCACACTTTATACCTCTGAAACATCCATTTACAGCACCTATGGTGGCTCAGGCGGTGCTTCAGAATGTGGTTAAGCTGCATGGCCCTCCACAGACAATTGTATCTGACAGAGATAAAATTTTCACAAGTTCATTCTGGAAAGAGTTGTTTAAGTTGTGGAATACCAAGTTGCATATGAGCACAGCATACCATCCACAGACTGATGGTCAATCAGAAAGGGTGAATCAATGCTTGGAGATGTATTTGCGTTGTGCCGTGCATGATACTCCAACAAAGTGGAATTCTTGGTTACCACTGGCGGAATTTTGGTACAATACGAGCTATCACACTGCTCTGGGTTGTTCACCTTACAAAGCTTTGTATGGTCATGAACCACACTATGGAACATTTGCTCATGTACTGGATTCTGAGCATGTGGATGTTCAGCAGTGGCTGCAGGAGAACCACAGTCATTCTCAGCTATTGAGGGAACACTTACAGCGAGCGCAGGACAAGGTGAAACACTATGCAGATAAGCATCGTTCTGACCGTAGCTTTGCAGTGGGGGATTCTGTTTACTTGAAACTACAGCCATATGCCCAGCATTCGGTGGTCAATCGTCCCTGCAAGAAGCTAGCTTACAAGTTCTATGGTCCCTTTGAAGTGCTGGACAGAATTGGGAATGCTGCTTACAAACTGGAGCTGCCGGAGACTGCACTTGTTCATCCTGTTTTTCATGTATCACAGTTGAAGGAACATGTGCCTGATCATACACCGGTGTTCTCCAACCTGCCAGCCACATTGGATCTCTCCTCGACTGATGCAGTACCAGAGCGTATATTGGATCGCAAGATGGTAAAGAAAGGTATGGTGTTTCATGTGCAGGTCTTGATCAAGTGGTCCTCCCACTCTGTGGAGGATGCGACCTGGGAGGATTATGACACCCTCAAGGCTCGGTTTCCAGATGCACCAGCCTGGGGACAGGCTGGTACTCAAGGGGGGGCGACTGTCAGTGTGCAGGCGATCACACTGCCAACACCGTCGTAGGGCAAGAGCGGGAAGACTGTTGTGTTGAATTCCTGTAATGTGTGAGCCAGTGGGCTGGTGTGTGAGTTGAGGCCTGTGGGCCGGCGTTGGGCAAGGCCCATGTAACGGATATAAATAGCGGTGGCGTGTGACCACGGAGAGGCATCGATGAAGTAACTGAATTCTGAATCCTACCCTTGTTCGTCCTCCCTCGTCTCCTACTTCTCCCAATCCCCAACTCTATTCTGCTTGTATCCATGGATCTGTGATCCCTAGCTCCGGCTGGGATATCACACACAAGCCCAACCCAACCCAAGAAGCAACCCACTCCGCGGCCGGGCCGAGAGAGAAAAGCTTTCTTCTTCCTGCGCAAGAAGAAGGCCGAGGAATCAAAGCTTTCCTCGACCGCAAGTCGAAACCAACCCGAACAAACCCAGCCCGGGGATGGCGCAGGAAGAGGCCGACGAATTGAGCTCTCGTCGACCGCAACCAGACCAACAAACCAAACAGAACACCCCAGCTCCCGAGCCAGAGCCGGAGGAGATGGCGACGGTGGCGATGGACATCTCGAAGCCGTCCCCGCCGGCCGCGTCCGGCGACGAGGCGGCCAAGGGCGCGCGCGCCGGAGGGGAGGGGCTGCGGCAGTACTACCTGCAGCACATCCACGACCTGCAGCTGCAGATCCGGACCAAGACCCACAACCTCAACCGCCTCGAGGCCCAGCGCAACGACCTCAACTCCCGAGGTGACCCACCTTACTGCTCGATCGATCCTTCATCTAGTGTAGCGCACACCCCCCCTAAACCCTAGCGATAGCGGCCTCCTCTGCGTCAACTGTTGGATCGCGTCAGTGGAACCCTAGCTTACTCCGTGCACCACGACTCGTAGCAAAGTTTGCAGCTTTGGGTCTCGTTGTTGACTAGCAGACGGTGATTGGTCGTGCTGATTGTTAGAACCTCCGTCAAAAAAATTCTTCTTCTTTTTTCAGTAATTTTGATGATTGGAAGATGCCCTGTTAATTTTTAGTTAATATTTAGCTTTTGCTTTGATAAGAATCCCGCAGTGAATTGTTCGTATTGGGTGCATACCCTTTGTTGGCTGACCGATTGGATTCTAGTGGTGTTGCTGTATTTCTCTAGTGGTATTGTTCTGTTGCACGAACTCGCAAGGTTGAAAGGAACAACGTTGAACACTGCTTACTTTACCTTCTACCTAAAACCTCTCCTTTTGATGGGATATTTTCCTGCAAATATCCATTGTCATTCATTATTGCTTTCTTCGTGAAAAAATTGTGTTTTTGCTACTCTAATACATAATCTTGCTACCATTTAATCCAAAACATGGATTTTTTTGAGCAATGGGGCAGTGAAACTAATTTGATGATCTCCCTGCTGCCCCAACTTTTCTGTTCATGATGATGTATAGCAGCACAGGAATATTCCTTGTATAATAACGGCGCATAGTTAGGATTCAAGTTACTTGGAGTGATGCTTCTTTTTAGCATGTTATATATTCACTCAGCACTTCCTCCAAAATTTATCTCGATTTTTTCATTTTGCAGTTAGAGCGCTCAGGGAAGAGCTACAGTTGCTTCAAGAACCTGGCTCTTACGTTGGTGAGGTGGTGAAGGTCATGGGCAAATCGAAGGTTCTAGTCAAGGTAAATTTATTTCTTCTTTTACACCTTGTCTTCTCCTATCGACACTTATCTATCTGACACAGGTATACCCTTTATTAGTCGGGCTCATCACTTATTCAAATAAGTTGAAACATTGCATATACATAGGGAGAAACAGTGATGGAATGCTTCCTTTATATTTTAGACCTAACAGTGATAGTTTGACTTTATTGCATGATGAAGCGTGTGCTATTTTCATTGTCATGATGACTCCTGTATTCATGTTTTTTGTCGAATTTTTGAATTTTTTTTTGCCTTTCTAAATGGATGCTCTAATTTTTCTTGGCCATCAAAGGGTTATTAACCTTTTCAGATGTAATTGTTCAGGTGCATCCAGAAGGCAAATATGTGGTAGATATTGACAAGAGCATCGATATTAACAAAATCACACCTTCAACAAGAGTTGCTCTTCGGAATGACAGCTATATGCTCCATTTGATCCTGCCAAGCAAAGTTGATCCATTGGTCAATCTTATGAAAGTTGAGAAGGTCCCGGATTCTACATATGATATGATTGGAGGTCTTGATCAGCAGATCAAGGAGATCAAAGAGGTTTGTGTAGAACTTGAATGCATTGTCGATTCATAACATTTTGCATTTGACTCATGAATTCAATTTTCAGGTTATTGAGCTTCCTATTAAACATCCTGAGTTATTTGAAAGCCTTGGAATTGCCCAGCCAAAGGTTCGAATTTGTTACAAGAGCATCTTAATTGATTTCTTTATATATAGCAGGAATAATTCACTCTTTTCTTTTGCAGGGTGTTCTCCTTTATGGACCACCAGGCACAGGAAAAACCTTATTGGCACGTGCAGTTGCTCATCACACTGACTGTACCTTCATCAGAGTATCTGGTTCTGAGCTGGTTCAAAAGTATATTGGTGAGGGCTCCCGGATGGTTCGTGAACTCTTTGTTATGGCTAGGTAAGCTAAGTAAAAGGGGACACTGTTTTTTTTTTTGCCTGTGGTATGAAACATAGTTCTACTTGCATTCTCTGATAAGGTAGAGACTAATATTTTTGGTTAAATTATTGCAGGGAGCATGCACCATCCATTATATTCATGGATGAAATAGACTCCATTGGATCTGCTAGAATGGAGTCTGGAACTGGCAATGGTGATAGTGAAGTGCAACGCACTATGCTTGAGCTTCTTAACCAACTTGATGGTTTTGAAGCTTCAAACAAAATTAAGGTACGCTTCACTTAATAACTGTTGTTTCTGTATGCTGATTCTACATATATGGAGCAAGATCATCATGGTGCCTTATATGTTTGTTGCAGGTTCTTATGGCAACAAACCGGATAGACATTCTGGATCAAGCCCTTTTGAGGCCTGGCCGCATAGACAGGAAGATTGAATTCCCGAATCCTAATGAGGATGTACGTGCTGCATACACTTGTAATACTTGTTGTCTCCGCATGATGGTTTATGCTGACTATGTGCGTAATCTTTTACCCTTCAGTCACGAGGTGATATCTTGAAGATACATTCGAGAAGAATGAACTTGATGCGTGGAATTGATCTGAAAAAGATCGCGGGAAAGATGAATGGGGCTTCAGGAGCTGAGCTAAAGGTTTGTTTAATCTATACATTATTTTATGCGGCATCAAGTTTCAGTTTTCCTGGATGTAGTCTGTCTTAGTGCCATTGTTTGTTAGAACATTATAGATTGTTTCGAATCTCTTCCTAGTTGAATATTGCACCCCACACTGCTGCTCATGATGAGTGTTCCAGTTGAGAAGCATGGTCGCTTGGCAATCTACTGTTGATACATTTTTGGAATTTTCAAGTTTCTTGCATGATTACCTTATGGGGTCCATTCCCATTTTCCATGTAGTTAAATTAACATTAAATCAGGTTAATTTAGGATTTTGAGGGTCTAAAAAAGCTAACTGTGCGGTGTTAATTGAGCTGTTTGTTGAGTTGGAATTCGTTTTTTCTGTCCTAACACTATGTTAGGCTGACTGCACTGTGACATCAAACTGCTTGTGTCTTGAAAAAGCAAGTTCTGTCTGTTGAAATTCTGACTGCATTAACAGCTTAGCAACATCTTGCATATGTGCAGAAGCATGATAAGCACTGTATGTTGTAATCAGTCTAATAAAAACTTAAGTTTTTCATATTCCCTTGTGCATGGCTGACAGTAGCTCCATCTGCATATAACATCACTGCTCATTTCACTCTATGTTGATATGAAATTATTCACTCTTGTTTTTGTCTTTGTTATTCAGGCGGTCTGCACCGAAGCTGGAATGTTCGCTCTCCGTGAGAGAAGGGTGCACGTAACGCAGGAGGACTTCGAGATGGCGGTGGCGAAGGTGATGAAGAAGGACAATGAGAAGAACATGTCCCTGCGGAAGCTGTGGAAGTGAGGACGCCCACCTCCTAAGACTGAGCTTTCGCCGCCTTGCTGAGGCGGCCGCGGAAGCGTGTAACTGCACGTTGCTGGACTTGTACTTTTAAGTTATGTCTTTTCCCTGGTTACCAAATGTTTTTAAGATACGATAGCATAATGATATGATGATGTTACAGACAGTAGTTAAATTAAACTCATTTAATTGGCTACGCAACCTGCCTCCCGTACCTGCCACTGCGTAACGTGAACTTTTCAATCTGGGTTGTTAGGTTCTCCAGATCAAGACGATTAGAAAGGTTGAACTGAATGCCTATTGGGCTTTCACCCTGGGCAAGGCATTTTAACGACAATGTTAATTTAATAATTTCAGACAGAACCAATAGGAGTTCTCCTATCAAACAATGTTTACTAGAGAAGAATAGACTCTTTGATGTCTCCTTTACGGACGCGAGAAACACATGGTGTTGAGCATGGACTGGCTGGAAAAGACTGCGGCGCTTAAAGTGACTACTGACTACTGAGAACGTTAACAACGGAGCTGGCGAGTCTTACACATGACCAAGTATGGAACAGAGCATGAACCCACTAGACAGATGAACCGCAAGAATAAG
This sequence comes from Puccinellia tenuiflora, assembly GCA_012064385.1. Lineage (NCBI taxonomy): Eukaryota > Viridiplantae > Streptophyta > Magnoliopsida > Poales > Poaceae > Puccinellia > Puccinellia tenuiflora. Next base: position 31,959 of record QRDG01000987.1, on the reverse strand, counting down.
TGGGCAAGACACGCTGCCTGCTCTCACAATTTTTCTTTTGGGTCACATAGGGCGCGTTTGGTAGCCCACGCAGTTCAGGAACGGACTGTTCTAGACGAATTTCGGGCCGTTTGGTGGCCTGCCCCGTTCCGCGAGCCTGCATCTGTACGAAACTTAAAGCACCCCGGGCCAGGCCCAGAGGAACGCCCGGATCGGGCGTTTCTCCAGAGCCACCCTCCCGCAAGGCAAAATCGGCAGACGCGGAGCTGAGCTCGTGCATGCGGGGAGATGGCGCGCGGCCGCGCGCGCACGCTCGTTCGGGTGAAAATGGTGGCGGGAGAAATTTCGGTCACCGCCCAAGATTTGCCTCCCCTATTTCACACCCCTCCTCTCACCGTCAAATCTCCCGCCACCATTTCCCCCTTTTCGAGCTCTCCGTGGGTGACGAAGAAGCTTCATCGACGACGACCAGGTAAGCGGCAGCACGTTCTACTTCGGTCGGCGGTGGTCAACGGCCGGCGGCGGGGTGCTTCTTCCTCGATCTCGGCGACCAGACAGCGGCCCTCGAAGCTATGATGCCTGTAAGCACACTACAACCCTAGGTCTTGTAGCTAAGATCCGTGATTATGAGTTGCTCTTCTACCTTACATCCGTGCTTATGAGTTGCTCTGCTAGCTTAGATCCGTGATTATGAGTTGCTCTTCTATCTTAGATCCGTGCTTATGAGTTCGTCTTACAGCTTACGTCCGTCGTGTTTGCTAGATTCGTTGTGTTCATGACCGTAGCTTCGGATCATTCTCAATTACAGTCAGATCCGTTAGTCCGCCGATTCTTGTGTTGGTCCTGACCGGTGTAGGACATGAGCACCGACGAATTCAGCCAGTCTCTGCTCGAGGGGGAGAGCCAGCTCGCTCAATCTCTTGTCCCGGACTCTCAGCCGGACAAGCTGCCGGATACGCAAGATTCAGACATTTTCATGGTGCCTGATGACGTGGATCACACGTTCGCTGGGGAACCCCAAGAGGAAGGTATGATGCAGTACAGAAGCAGTTTTCCCTTGATTACAAAACCAAGGTTGTCAGATCTAGTAGGACTTGGAGAAGGCTTAGCAAGGTGTCAACGGCGCCGTTTACAACAATTGACGTGGACCTGCACACAATCACAAACAAACTACTTTGCCCCAACGAAACAGAGAGGTTGTCAATCTCTCTGGCTTGCTGAACACAAAGAATTAAATGTGTGGATGTAAAATATGATGAGAGTGAATTATGACCAGCGAGCAAATGATGATGAAAAGCTATTAAAACGGTTGTAAACGATGTAGGAAAATAGGACCGGGATCCACAGTTCACTAGCGGTGTCTCTACAGAAGATATACATAATGTGTAAACAAATTACAGCATGGCAATTGACAGAATTGTGGGCGCGCAACAAGGCTATCATAAAACAATATTGTTCACCGTTTCATCTAATATTGGCATTACGTCAAAATACATAGACCGTTATCCAACTGCATCTATGACTAATAATCCACTCCTGGATCACTATCCAGCATGTTACCCAAAAGTATTAAGTTGCAAGCAACAGATCATTGCAATAAGCAAAGTGCATAATGTAAGAAATGCAAATAACACAAGGAAATCACACTATTGTTTTCTCCCTAGTGGCAACAACACATCTCTTGTCTTAATCGTTTCTGTCAACCCGAGCTCAGACAAGAGAGGCATGAACCCACTATCTAGCATAAATACTCCCTCATACAACACTAATAATTACTTGGCCAAAGCATCCACTAGCATCGGAGAGCATGCAAGATCATAGATAAAACACAACATAGATGAACAAAAGTAATGACTTCCACAATTCATCGGATCCATGCAAACACAATCATGTAGCAGTTACAGATAATATGATCTTGATCATGATAGGTGAAAGTGCATGGTTGCCCCCATGCATGGTTTTGGTAATTAATGACAATCTCTATGGACTAATGTTTGCATTGAGCTATATGTGTAGGTGTGTCCATTTGCGTTGCTTGATCTCCATATGTTGGAATCAAGGCTAAGGGAAGAAAAAGAAGAAGAGTTTGTGTTGATCAAGGCTAAGTGCGTGTTGATCAACACTCAAGTCCAAGTGAAGATATGCCGAAGAGGTGCTTCTCCCATCTTGGTGTATGGGGGAGCATCATGTGAATCTTCACCAAGCAAAGCGCAATGAAGAAAGGTGGTGCATCTTGAGGAGATGAAGATCGTCTTCATCGACCTCAAGTGGATTTTTGCGCAAGGCAAAGGTATGATCTTGATAGGGTTTCTATTTTACCGGTCTCATGATGTTTAGTGAGAGACCGGGTTATAGGATAGATAGCCGTACTATCAAGAGGGGCTCTCGACCGAGTATCGTGATCGTATCGTCGTAGAGAGCACAAGCCTTTGCATCCATGCAATCATCTTTATTGGTTCTTATTTGTATCTTATCGTGGTGTGGTTTTGGTGCTTGTCGTGCTTGTCATGACAAGGCTAAGATCACCGAAAACGGTTTGCATATGCGTCTTCATTTGCGTTTCCGGTATTGGAGATCTTGCCGGTTCATCCCTTTGGAAGGTTTCACCTTTCCAATCCTTTGAAAAATCTCCTTTGCTTGTTTGCCATTTTCAAAGGTTGCTTTTGTCGTCCTCTTTCCAACAAAATTGGTTTTACTTCCTTCGGACTTCAATTGCAAAAGAAACGGTTTTTCGATTTGCGAAAAAGAGCTTTTAAACTTTCCCCATTTGGTTTTACAATATATTGTTGGACTATGAGGTTTCTCTGCATAATCTTGTTGTGCTCACTGTGATGATTCCAACGAGTCCAAGATTATCGAAAACGGAGTTCACTTGCAAAAGTTATGGGGTCTGTTTTTGCTGTTTGGATCTACCCCGGAGATGGCCCGGAGTCTCTGGTCTCACCGGAGTCTCCGGCCCAAATGACCGGAGTCTCCGGCCCCTCCTGTTTTCGCTGCCGAACGAATTTGTGTGGTGCGTCTCTGGACTCGGTCCGGAGGTTCTCCGGAGATGGGGCGGAGTCTCCGGCCCACCGGAGTCTCCGGCCCAAGGGACCCGGAATCTCCGGCCCCGTGTTTTTCTCAGCCGTTTCGCTTTTGTGTGGTGCGGCTCTGGTAGGGGTCCGGAGCACCCCCGGAAGGTCCCCGGAGTCTCCGACCTGGCCGGAGTCTCCGCCCCCTGGACCGGAATATCCGGCCCTCCCCGATGATCCAGCAGGCCGGAGTCTCCGGCCACTTTGACCGGAGTCTCCGGTCTGGACAGGCTCCAATGGCTAGTTTTTGGGGAGGCCATAAAAAGCCTCCTTCTTCCCCAAAACTTGGTTGCTCGTCTTGCTCACTTGCTTTCCACACTCCTCCATTGTTGCTAACCTTTGTGAGCTTGATTCCTCTCAATCCCTCCAATGATTCTTGCCCAAACTTAGGGATTCAAGAGAGGAGATCTAGATCTACCATTCCACCAATCAAAATCCCCTCTAAGTGAGGGAAACTTGTGGATCTATATTTTAGGGTTGCTTTGTGTTCATCCCCTTTGTTCTTCCTCTCTTATTCCCCCTAAAGCATTTGTTGCTTGGTTGGAATTTGAGAGTGAAGGATTTGACCACTTTGTGTGTTCTTGCCTCTTGCATTAGTTGCATCGGGTTGCTCTCTCCACGGTGATACATGAAGTTGAAGGTTGAGAAGCTTTTTACTCTTGGGTGCATTGTGTTCCCAAGAGCTTTGTGCCTCTTGGGTGCATTGTGTACCCTAGACAGTTTGGAGGTGCCGCGAAGACTTCGAGTTGTGAAGCTTCGGCACGAGTTTGGGAGCCCCCAATTGAGTTGTGGGTGTGTGCCCCAAGAACGGTGTAAAAGGGCTCCGGAATCCGCCTTGAAGGATTCCGATAGTGGAAGGTGAACCAATCCCTTGGGTGAGGTTCATCGGAGAATAGGGTGAGGCATTTGTGGCATCTTGAGTAGGCCTCTTGTGGCGACCTCACACCCCTCCAACGAGACGTACTCCCTTAACAAGGAGGAACTCGGGAATACATCCTCGTCTCCGCGTGCCTCGGTTATTTCTATACCCGAGCTTTACTTATGCAATTTACATTGTGATAGCCTTCGTGCTTGAAGTTTTATATCTAGCTATCACCTTGTTGCTTGCTTTGCTTAGCATAAGTTGTTGGTGCACATAGGTGAGCCTAGTAATTAGGTTGTTGGCTTGTTAATTTAAACACATAGTTTTATTCCGCAATTATCAAGCCATTAAATAAAAAAGTTTTAATCGCCTATTCACCCCCCCTCTAGGCGACATCTAGGCATAGTTTGTTCTTTCAATTGGTATCAGAGCCTCGTCTCTCTTGTTTGGCTTTACCGCCTAGAGAGTAAAGATGTCGTTTAGAGGATTAGTGCACGATTCCATGTTTATATTCAATGGCACAAATTTTAATGTTTGGAAAACTCATATGCTTAGTCACTTACGGGTCTTGGACCCCAATATTGAGCGTATCTTAGATATAGGTTTTTCTCCTCCAAAGGATTACGAAAGTACGACTTTAGAGGATGAGAAAAACTTATATCTAGATGCACTAGCTTCTAATGGGTTTTGCAAATTTGTGAGTGTTGTAGTTTTCGAGTCAATCTTGCCTCTACGGAATGCTCATGAGCTTTGGACCAAGCTTCAAGATAAATATGGAGTGTCCAACGCTATTGAGGAGGATTGCTCTCCCTCCACCTCCGGCCGTGACGAGCTCTCATCTTTGTCTACTTCACCAAAATGTGGTAAGCCACAAACCAATGTGATGGTGAGTAGTGATAGGTTTTGCAACATTGATAGTGAGCTCATTATTGATGATCATTTATCTCTATCTTGTTGCAATGCTTCATCTTTGGACCTAAACACACATAGCACTATGAATGATTTACATGCTAGTGTTGATAGTCCTTGCATATCATCTAAAAATTGCTTGGATAAATCTCTTTATGATATGCTTGCTTTATCTTGTTGCCATGATAAAAATGATTGTGTTCCCTCTAACTCTTGCATGAATAATAATGTAGAGGAAACCCAATTTGCTATGCAACAAGATGTGAACTTGAGTAGTTAAAAAATTAATTGTTCTTCTTCATCCATCACTCATTGCCTTATGGCTAAATCTTCTAGTAGTGATGATAATAATAATGATAATGATAATAATGATGAAGAAGATGATATGGAAAAGGTTAATTCTCTCCTTCAAAATAAAGGTCTAATAATTCTTAAAGCCCTTCCTAACAATAAAAATGCTCAAGCTATCCTCTTTGAAATTATGGAAACGCTAATTGAGCGCGGGGAAACTATTGAGGCCTTGGAAGCAAGCCTTGAAGAAAAGGGTAAGATCGAAAGAGATGATGCTATGGAGTAGGCATCGTTAGAAGATGCTTTTGACGAAGGGCAAGAGACTCGGGGTTCTCTAGAGGAGAAACTAGATTCTAACGAGGAGTCTCACAGTGAAATAATTGCTAAAATCATTAAAGAACGTGACCATGCTCATGCTAAATATAAAGTCACGAAAAATGAAAATGCTAAATTAAATGATGATCTTGCCAAGTTGTCTTCCTCTATTCCTAATGTCAAAGATGCTTGTGCTACTAACTCTATTTCTTGTGAAGCATCTACTTTGAAGGAGAATGTTGAGCTAAGGGCTCAACTTGAGTTGCTAAGAGCAACTCCAGCCGCCCCCCCAAGAGCCCCCCCAGGACCGTTTTTTGGACGCCGGCGGACGATTTTTCTCCCAGTCGCGCCCCCAGGGTCTCGTTTTTCGCCGGATTTGGCCCAAAAGTTATCCGGCATACCCAGGCCGAACCCAGCGCGCTGGGTTCGGCCTGGGGGCGCCGGCGCAAGGGAAACGCCGCGCGGGCCAGCCCTGTCGGCGAGACAACACGATTCCCGCCATTATTGTTTCGCTTTCCCTCCATTTTCCTTCTCCATATACCGTAGCTCCCGCCGTTTCCCACGGCAATCGCCTCCCATATGGCGCCCAAGAAATTCAACAACCCACGAGCCGCCGGTGAAGAACCACCGGCGAAGATGGCGGGGGGCGGGAGGGGTAGGGGGAGGGGGAGGGGGAGGGGGCGGCCGGACGGCTTGAGCAACACCGAGTGGGCGAACGAAGTCGACCGAAGGAAGACGCTCACCGCCGACCGCAAGGCAAGGGGCGCGAGAAAGAAGGCCAAGGAGGCGGAGGAGGCCAAGGAGACACGACGAGCGGCGGCCGGGAAACCGTGCTTTCCTGCGCCGTCCCCACTGTATGCGTCGCACGACCTCTATTTGCCGCCCGGCGCTTGGGGAACCCAAGGAAGCCAAGGAGGAAGCCAAGCAAGCGTGGCGTCACCGTCACCGTCGGTCTTCTCGCCGTCGCCGTCGCCCACCGCCTTCTTGCCGGCGTCGCCAGCAACACCCCACTGGAGAGGGGACACGCTGGAGTACGGAGACGGCGACCCGCACGGTGGATTCAACCCCAACATAGCGTTCCGCGGCCCTTCCGCACTCAGCGCCGGCACCGGGGGCTCGCCGGCCATGCCATACCGTGGTCCTCTGTTCCACCCTCCGGTCGAGTTCGATAGTACCCGCAGCGTGCTCGGCCAAATGCCCGAATCGCAGGAGTCACAGGAGGCATGCATGGACGACATCATCGCGTCTGGCTCGGCGGCGGCGGCGGCGTCATTCCCCCCGGGAGAAGAAGAGGCCGACTTTGCCGGGAAAGACTTTGCCGGGGATGAGTTCGCCGGGGAGGAGGAAGAATACGGCGAGTACGAGGAGGATGAAGAACAACCCATCGCCGCGGAGGATGAGGAACAACCCGATGAGCGCAAGAAGAAGAAGAAGAAGAAGGCGGCCGACAAAGCCGAGCCTCGCATCAAATGGTCCGCCAAGGAAGACGAGTGTCTCGCCGAAGCGTGGAAGACGGTGAGCATTGACCCAATCACGGGCGCAAATCAGAACTCGGAGAACTATTGGGCGAGGGTGAAGAGATCGTTCGACGAGCGCAACCTTTGCGACCCCGAGTTCAAAGGATTTTACATGGCGCGCGGCGAGAAAGCGATGGCGAACCACTGGGCAGTCGTCCAGGCGGCCTGCAGCAAATGGCACGGAATCGTCGAGGAGGTCATGGCTCGCCCGAAGAGCGGCGCCGACGTCGAGCGACAGGTAAAAACCCCGACTCGGTCGCCCATAGTCTGTTTGTTTCTTCTTCGGCTGACATTTTCCTTTTGTTGCGCGCCGGCAGATGGTCCGGATGTTCGAGATGTACCGGCAGGACAGCAAAGGCGCCGAGTTCAAATTCCTCCATGTCTTCTCCAGGATCGAGAAGTGCGAGAAGTGGGCCGAGGTTCGTCTGAACCTCGGCAAGGGGAAAGAACCTTTCAACCCCGACGAACCGGGGTCGGGAGCCTCAGATGGACGTCCAGAAGGGAACAAGAAGGCGAAGGCGGCGAGGGCGAGCACACCGGCGACAGAAAGGCTGCACACGTCGATCGAGAAGTGTATTGCCGACGCCAAGACCCACGCCGTCAAGAGGGACGAGAAGTTCGACGCGAGGTGGTTGCAGATGATGGAGAAACAAGACGTGAAGATCGACCTCCTGAAAACCAACGTCGCGGCCAAAAAGAGGAACACCGATCTGGCATTCCTAATGAGCGCCGACCCGGCGACGATCATGGACACCAAGGTCAAGGCGTGGTACATGAGCCAGCGCGACCTCATCCTGAACGAGATACCCGCGCCGATCCCGACCCCGACTCCACCACCGACCCCGACCCCGACTCCACTCCCGACGATGACCCCGACTCTGACAACGGAAGGCTCCACCACGAAAACGACGCCGAGCACCAGTACTACCCCTGCATCGTCGCCGCCGATCGCTGCATCATCGACCGCTCCCTCCTACGTGGTGCAAGTGGAGGACGACGAGCCGGCATCCTCGCCGCAGATCGCTGCGCCATCGACCGACTTCTCCGTCGTGGTGCAAGTGGAGGACGACGAGCCGGCGATTTGAGGTCGACGTCGTCGATTTGGCCTCTTTTTTACCGAATTATGTTTTCTTTTAAGCTTGACCGGACTAGCGATGATCGCCGATATGTAGCGGGAACACGCCGATTCAAAAAAAAAAGTGCCTTGGGGCTGAAAGCTGGGGGGGGCGGGTGGGAACCGAGGCCTCCCCAAGGCTTGGGGGGCGCCGGCGAACGGGCTAAAAAGCCTTCGCCGGATACCCTGGGGGGGCCAACGGCTGGAGTTGCTCTAACTAGCAAGTATAGGGATTTGGAAGAAAGTCATGAAAAGCTATCTAGCTCTAATGATGATCTCCTAGCATCCTATGCTCGTCTAAAGTTAGCTCATGAGGCCCTCACTACCAAGGTAACATCTTGTGAGCCTCATGTGGATGATAGCACAACCTTAACCAAAAATGCTATATTGCCATGTGCTAGTCCTAGTAGTTCATCCACTAAAAATGTTGGTACATCATGTGATGAATTACTTTCTTTGCCTTGTTGCTCTAACAATGATGCATCTACCTCCTCTAGTACTTGTGTTGTCACTAACCATGTAGAGAAAAGAGGAGAGCTCAATGCCCAAGTCACTTCTTTGAAGAAAGGCTTGGAAAAGCGTCATGAGGGGAAGAGGGCACTTGACAACATGTTGAGTGTGCAACAATCCCCAAATGACAAGAGTGGACTTGGATTCAACTCCAACAACAAGAACAAGTCCAAGTTTGATAAGAAGAAGGGCCAAGTTCAAGTGAAGAATCCGGCCAACATCATTTGCTTCAAGTGCAAGGTTGAAGGGCATCATGTTCGGAATTGCCCAATGAAGAAGAAGCCTCTTAGTGAGAAGCAACTAGGGAAGCGGCCTCTTGTTCAATCTCGTGCTCAACCACGAGTTGAACAACGGCCACCTCCTAAGAAGACTCAAGCCAATGCTCCTCAAGTTGAGGAGCCTATTAAGAAGAAGAGTCGGTGTTGCTACCTTTGCCGGCAAAGGTAATTTTGCTTCTTCATGCACTAACGGTACCGTATCCAACCCTATTATAGTTGATGATGCTTATTCTCTTGGGAAGGATAGAATTGGCAATGTGTTTGCCAAATATGTGGGAGCTCAAAGTGGTGTCAAGAAAAGCACCATTTGGGTTCCCAAGCCTATTGTGACTAACCTCTTAGGACCCAACTTGGTTGGGGACCAACAAGCTCAAACTTGATCTATAGGTTGATGTGGAGGACATTGGTGACTTGGCTATTTCTGAAGAATTAAGGGATCTTCATGGTTTTATTTCTCAAGCCAAGTCAATTGGAGGATCACATATCTATCTCATATCCAATGCTTCCTCCTTGCGGTAACATGTATTTAACTCATATATACATTGAAAGTTGTTTGCTCCCTTGCATGTGTTAGTTTTGTTCCTAGCATGTGCTTGTATGTGATATGCTACCTTCCTACTTGTCTTGTTACTCAAGGTTATGTAAGATAGTTGTGTATCATGTATGTGTAACTTTGTGTTGAGCTTTATTGAATCTTGTGTGGATTTCATTTGGCTCTTTGAGATATTAATGGACTATCCCTTTTTGGGGGAGTGATGTGCTTTGTGCACCTCACAAACCTAAAAATGTGTGTACATGAGGCACACCACCTAGTATTGATATTTCAATATTATCTAGCTACTATGTGGTATGTCATATTCATGAGAAATTCAAATTCTATAATGTCCATTAATTTCTCTAGTTGGTTTTATTTGCCTCTTGTTTAAAAATAAAATGAATTATCACATTATGGGGGAGTAATAAGCTATGTGCATATTACAATCCCATAAAAATGTGAACATTTGAGGTTTTCCACTTAGATTTGATATTGTAAATTATCTTATTCCTATGTGGCATGTTTGCTCGAACAAGTTCCAAATTTTCTTGTGGTTACCTTTTGGCCGTTGTTTGCGTGAGTTTGCTTGGGGTGGTTTTTCTCTAATATCCATTTCCATATATTGGTTGAGAAACCATTTGTTTCATCTTATTTTTAACCATGGCTTGGCCGGTTGGTTCGAACAGTTGAAACTACCAACAAACCTTTTTCGAAATAAAATGCCATATTTCTCATTTCTTACGTTTTATTTCTTATCTCTTGCCATATGCTTATTTGTTGTGAAGTTGGTCTTGAACATCATTCCTTTATACCACCGAGAAATATCTCTATATACTCCTTGTCCATGACAAGTGATACTAGTAATTGTGGTGGATTTTGTAGACCATCTTCACATTGGCTCTTGCGTTGATTTGCTTTATCTATTGCCTTCCTTGCCTTTGAATGGATCCTATTTTTCAATTGGTAGTGTTTAGTGTTGTAAATAAAATATGGAGAGTAATGATCCCTTGTGCATGCATTTTGTATTCAAATGCAAATATCAAAGATGATGCATGAATATTGGGGGAGCATTCCTTTTTATTTAGAACACTAACCTATCTATCAATTTTTGATCCTTTCGATTGGCATTTGATTCTTTATCTTGTGTTGGTACCTTCAATTGGTATTAATTGGAATTTAATATCTCCTCCATAGATATTTGTTCCAATTGATATTTATTGTGGGAGTCTTGATACCTTTTTGCCTTATTTTACTTTACTTGATTTCGGTCAAGTATCATCCTCTTCTTGGTATCTTTTCTCCTAGTTGATATTTTTTGTTTTAATTGGTATCTTATTTTCAATTGGTGTCTTATCTCTCATGTGTTGTTTGATTTGATTCCTATTGATATCACACTTCATGTGTTGATGTGTTTTGGAATCAATTATTTGTTGATTTGATTTTTCCTCAATCATGTGTTTATTTGGATTTTGATATAATTTGGACAACCTTTTTGTGTCACACCTTGGTGTGCTCTCTTCTTGGTTGACTTGGTGTTTTTGTACGAATTGTATCTTGTTTGGTTCTTGTAAGTCTATGTATGCATATTTACTAATATATATTTTATATGGCATGCTTGTCTTTCTAGTTCCAATATATAGGGGATACTCCACCGAATCCTAAATCGGCTAAGATGTGCATGAAATTCAATTTCATATCTATATGCACATATTTATGTGGAGTGTTTCCTATATATTGTAGTTGATCTAACTACTATGGGACCCAATGAGTTTGGGAACCATTTTGTGCTTAAATTTTGTTTTAGGTACAATGGATATGCATTGGATGCTTGCCTCATTCATAAGGAAGGTGTTCTCACCATGTGATCTTAGGAGTCAAGCTTTGATGACTAACAAAGAATCATCTTCTTCATCACCAATGTCATATCGGTAACAAGTATCTATCCCATGCATACTTTTCTAGTCTCAACCTTGTGTAGGTTGCTTCTTGGCATGTTAGCTTTTATGTGTATTTGTTGTGGTTTTGGCTTTTTCCCTCACTTAATATATCTTTGTGATATTTGTGATAAAATTGCGAAAACCTTTTTCTTCAATTGGTATTATTTGTTTGTGTATTTGTTGCCTTTCTCAAAGCATCGTCACTATCTCTTGTTCCCTTAGTGATATGTGTGATGCATTTGATATATTTGAAGTTCATTCATATACAATGAGATAAATTTGAGCTATGTGCTATGCTTTTAAGCAACAATCTCGTTTGTATATTTATGACTTCCTTTTGGATACCTTGTTCTCTTTTTTCCCGAACCATTTCGTATGTATATGTTTCTTTGCGGATGTATATCTTCAAAGATTTGTCCAATTAGACACCTATACATATGAGAGAGGTCACCTTTTAGTTGGTATCCTAATTCTTTTGAGCTACCTTGTTTTCATCTATAATTCTTTGGTGGCTCCAAATTTGTCTCATGAGTGCTTGTCTTATTTTTATTGGTATCTTTGCACTCATGTATTTGTTGAAGATCTTTTGACTTCATGCTTACCATGGTGAGCATGTTGAATTTTATTGGCTAAATGCTCTCACTAGCTTTTGGCATTTTCAATTGGTTTTAATTTCCAATTGGTATCCCTAAGAGTGTGAACATATTTCATTAAAAGATCCTTTTATTTCGGCTGGGCCTATCTTATGATGAATTTTTGAAAATTGGTATCTTCTTATGGCTCAACCACATCTTTGGTGCAAGTGCTATGATTTGCTTTTGCATTTTGCACTCTTGCACTTGATTGAGTGTTCTAGATGATTTTGGGGGAGCAAGGATGCCATTTTTGTGCGCTTCTCCTTAGTGCATAAACATTGGGGAGCTTCTCCATTTTTATTTAGAACTCTCGCTTTGGATCTTTTTGATTGCTTATCTCCTTTGTGGAGATGTTTAGAATGATTTTATCTTTTTGCAATCTTTTGATCCTCAATATAGTTTGATTTCCTCTATTTTTTCGTTAAAAGGGATTGTCATCACCTTTATGGAGGAACTCATATTATATTGGCTCTCTAAATTTTTCTTCCCATTTCGGCAATCGATGCCAATGGGGGAGAAGTTTAGAGGGTTTAAGGGAATTTGGGTTTATGCTTTTGTTGCATTTGCCACACATGCGCTTGCATCCTTGCTTGTTTTTCTTGCAAGGATGCTTTATTCATTATATAAACCCTCTTAATAAGGGATTGTCATCAATTACCAAAATGGGGGAGATTGAAAGTGCATGGTTGCCCCATGCATGGTTTTGGTAATTAATGACAATCTCTATGGACTAATGTTTGCATTGAGCTATATGTGTAGGTGTGTCCATTTGCGTTGCTTGATCTCCATATGTTGGAATCAAGGCTAAGGGAAGAAAAAGAAGAAGAGTTTGTGTTGATCAAGGCTAAGTGCGTGTTGATCAACACTCAAGTCCAAGTGAAGATATGCCGAAGAGGTGCTTCTCCCATCTTGGTGTATGGGGGAGCATCATGTGAATCTTCACCAAGCAAAGCGCAATGAAGAAAGGTGGTGCATCTTGAGGAGATGAAGATCGTCTTCATCGACCTCAAGTGGATTTTTGCGCAAGGCAAAGGTATGATCTTGATAGGGTTTCTATTTTACCGGTCTCATGATGTTTAGTGAGAGACCGGGTTATAGGATAGATAGTCGTACTATCAAGAGGGGCTCTCGACCGAGTATCGTGATCGTATCGTCGTAGAGAGCACAAGCCTTTGCATCCATGCAATCATCTTTATTGGTTCTTATTTGTATCTTATCGTGGTGTGGTTTTGGTGCTTGTCGTGCTTGTCATGACAAGGCTAAGATCACCGAAAACGGTTTGCATATGCGTCTTCATTTGCGTTTCCGGTATTGGAGATCTTGCCGGTTCATCCCTTTGGAAGGTTTCACCTTTCCAATCCTTTGCAAAATCTCCTTTGCTTGTTTGCCATTTTCAAAGGTTGCTTTTGTCGTCCTCTTTCCAACAAAATTGGTTTTACTTCCTTCGGACTTCAATTGCAAAAGAAACGGTTTTTCGGTTTGCGAAAAAGAGCTTTTAAACTTTCCCCATTTGGTTTTACAATATATTGTTGGACTATGAGGTTTCTCTGCATAATCTTGTTGTGCTCACTGTGATGATTCCAACGAGTCCAAGATTATCGAAAACGGAGTTCACTTGCAAAAGTTATGGGGTCTGTTTTTGCTGTTTGGATCTACCCCGGAGATGGCCCGGAGTCTCTGGTCTCACCGGAGTCTCCGGCCCAAATGACCGGAGTCTCCGGCCCCTCCTGTTTTCGCTGCCGAACGAATTTGTGTGGTGCGTCTCTGGACTCGGTCCGGAGGTTCTCCGGAGATGGGGCGGAGTCTCCGGCCCACCGGAGTCTCCGGCCCAAGGGACCCGGAATCTCCGGCCCCGTGTTTTTCTCAGCCGTTTCGCTTTTGTGTGGTGCGGCTCTGGTAGGGGTCCGGAGCACCCCCGGAAGGTCCCCGGAGTCTCCGGCCTGGCTGGAGTCTCCGCCCCCTGGACCGGAATATCCGGCCCTCCCCGATGATCCAGCAGGCCGGAGTCTCCGGCCACTTTGACCGGAGTCTCCGGTCTGGACAGGCTCCAACGGCTAGTTTTTGGGGGAGGCTATAAAAAGCCTCCTTCTTTCCCAAAACCTGGTTGCTGGTCTTGCTCAGTTGCTTTCCACACTCCTCCATTGTTGCTAACCTTTGTGAGCTTGATTCCTCTCAATCCCTCCAATGATTCTTGCCCAAACTTAGGGATTCAAGAGAGGAGATCTAGATCTACCATTCCACCAATCAAAATCCCCTCTAAGTGAGGGAAACTTGTGGATCTAGATTTTGGGGTTGCTTTGTGTTCATCCCCTTTGTTCTTCCTCTCTTATTCCCCCTAAAGCATTTGTTGCTTGGTTGGAATTTGAGAGTGAAGGATTTGACCACTTTGTGTGTTCTTGCCTCTTGCATTAGTTGCATCGGGTTGCTCTCTCCACGGTGATACGTGAAGTTGAAGGTTGAGAAGCTTTTTACTCTTGGGTGCATTGTGTTCCCAAGAGCTTTGTGCCTCTTGGGTGCATTGTGTACCCTAGACAGTTTGGAGGTGCCGCGAAGACTTCGAGTTGTGAAGCTTCGGCACGAGTTTGGGAGACCCCAATTGAGTTGTGGGTGTGTGCCCCAAGAACGGTGTAAAAGGGCTCCGGAATCCGCTTCGAAGGATTCTGATAGTAGGAAGGTGAACCAATCCCTTGGATGAGGTTCATCGGAGAATAGGATGAGGCCTTTGTGGCATCTTGAGTAGGCCTCTTGTGGCGAGCTCACACCCCTCCAACGAGACGTACTCCCTTAACAAGGAGGAACTCGGGAATACATCCTCGTCTCCGCGTGCCTCGGTTATTTCTATACCCGAGCTTTACTTATGCAATTTACATTGTGATAAGTTTTATATCTAGCTATCACCTTGTTGCTTGCTTTGCTTAGCATAAGTTGTTGGTGCACATAGGTGAGCCTAGTAATTAGGTTGTTGGCTTGTTAATTTAAACACATAGTTTTATTCCGCAATTATCAAGCCATTAAATAGAAAAAGTTTTAATCGCCTATTCACCCCCCTTTAGGCGACATCTAGGCATAGTTTGTTCTTTCAATAGGCAGCTCACAAGATCTAAGCAATGGAGTATAAGGAGGAGAGAAAACCATCTAGCTACTGCTATGGATCCGTAGTCCCATGGTGGACTACTCACACATCACTCCGGAGGCAGGCATGGTGGTGTAGATGCCTCCGGTGTTGATTCCCCTCTCCGGCAGGGTGCCGGGAAGAACTACAGAACCCTCCTGAACTAGGGTTGGAGATGGCGGCGGCCTCAGACGTCTTCTGGAAAATATGATCGGGTGCTTAGGGTTTTCGGGGCGAAGAGGCGACTCGAGGCGATGAAGGAGGGCGCCAGGTGGGCCCTAGGTGCGGCCTAGGGTGGGGCCGCGCCTGGAGGACGTCTGGAGGCTGGGAGCCTTCCCTCCGAGCGTCCTTCGGGTTCCGTCTTTGTTTCAACTTGAAAATAAATCACATAAATTTTCAGTGCGTTCCGAGAAACTTCACAGAACAACTTTTCTGAAACAAAAAGACAGCAGAAAACAGGAACTGGCATTGGGCATCTTGTTAATAGGTTAGTTCCATAAATCATGCCAAAATGATATAAAAACATTATAAAAACATGTGGCACTGATATATAATCAAGCATGGAACATAAAAAATTATAGATACATCGGAGACGTATCAGTGCCCAAGATGGCTTCAGAGATGGCGCTGATGCCAGGTCTCGTGGCGGAGAACGCTAGAAGGCGAGCAGCTGGTAAGGAGAAGAAGAGCAAGATGGGGACGACCATGAAGTGGCCTCCATTTCCCTCCACCTTCGTGTTGAACAAGATGTGCGAGATCATATGTTCTGGGGTGAGGACTGAGAAGGGGTTCAAGGAGGTGCATCTGAAGACAATTGCCAAGCTGGTTTTTGAGTTCGCTGGTTAGGAGGTCACCTCTACTCAGATCTACAACCACCTGAGGAAGTGGAGAGTGAGGTGGATCAAGGTGTCAAAGCTGAAGGAACTCAGTGGTGCACATTGGGATGAAGATACTAGCAGCATCATCTTGGAGTTGGAGCACTTGAGAGGCCACATTATGGTTAGCATTGTGCACTTCCTAACTGTCAAACTGTTTAACATTCTTCACTTCCTAACTGCCAAACACAAACTGTCTAACTTTTGTTCGTCCGTAGGATCATCCCAAGGACGCTGAGTTCCTTAACAAGCCCATCCAGAACTACCAGCGAATGCAGACCATCTTCTCCTTTGGTCTTGCCATTGGAAGGAATGCCATGGGGTCCTCGGAGCCTCTTGGTACGCCTGACGATCTTGACACGCAGGATTCGGATACCATCATCCTTGATGGTTCTCCAGACACCTGAGGCGCCAAAGTTGGTGATACTGACCGAAGCCAGCTGAGGGCCGGGAGAAGAAGAGGAAGAGGGGTGCCTTGGTGGACGAGGAGGTGCTCGTCTTCACCAGCATGACCGAGGGCATGAGGGAGGTGGCAACTACCATCAGGGAGAGTGTGCCTGTGGACGTGCACCCAGGCCTCTACAAGGCTGTCATGTCCGCAAAGGGCACATACAATGACTCAACCAATATGGTGGCTCTTAGCCACCTCCTCGACAGCAAGGCGCAAGGCACTGACTTCGTTCTCATGGCGGAGGACCACCGTCTGCTCTGGCTTCACACCTTCCTGACCAAGCACTAGTACCAGTAGTGCTTGGTACGTTGGAGGTGGCGGTGGTGCAAGCATGCTTGATGATGATAATGATATGATGTATATTTTGGGTAGCTAGGACAAAACTTCTTATGGCCTGTATATTTTGGGTGCTTGAGGTGGTACATATGCTAACCCCTCACACGACGAACTTGCGGTGGTAGTATTACACCCTCTTTTGATGTGGTGCTAGGTTGACACCATACTAGCTAGGCAGCGAACACTTGTGCTGCTTGTAGTGCTGTTGGTAGGTTTGTTATGATCAATGCATGCTTTGCTTATATTGCTATTCCACCTTGTGATCATGTGTTGCTTGTTTTGCAAGTTCTAATAGTATTGTTCTTTGTTGTAGTGGTATGTGGTGTTCAGAGGCAGGACTCCTGGGATCTACACAACCTGAAATGCTTGCTCAACTCAGGTGGAGAATTACCCCAATAATTGCTGTAAGAGGTTCGACACTCTCAAGGCGGCAGAGGAATTCTACTACATGTCCAAGGTTGAAGAGGTTCCTCTCCAAGCCAGAGCAAGCAAAACTGATGAGGCCAAAAGTGGAGGACTGAGAGGTTGTGTCGGCGTGAAAGACGTCATTATCGTGGTCCTGGTTGTGATCATTGTCTATTTATGTTTGTTCTAAGTATGCATGATCTTAAGACCCTAAACCCTTATAGGCAGGTAAGCTCACCACTTGGCGTGCAAGGTTAGCAGAACAACCATGATCTGGGCAACCAAACGCGGTGGTTTATGTCTTAAACCCGAAATCAGGGCATTCAAACGCGGGTACTTTGGTTTTCTGCTTCCACGCTAACTGGGCCTGGCTAGGGATTTGTGGGCAACCAAACGGGCTGCACAACATGGCTCCGGTCGCGTTTTCTAGGGCCAAATCCGCCAGAGCTACGGAGACGGGAGATCCATTTTTGATCCGGGCAACCAAACGCGCCCATACTGTATGTGCATCTCTCGAGAGCAAGGCAAACTTTGAACCCAGATAAGGATGACTTCAAATTTTCAGATCTCATAGTACGGGGACCCCAAACCACGAGTTTACTCCATACCACCATCATTTTTTGGTGATTTTGCGGTCATCCATCATGGCCTCAGTTTCAGGGCTCCCTGTTGTTTCGTGCATACAATGTACTCAGATGATGCATTGGCAGTTATTGTGTTCTCCCACCATCTTCTGCTGTCTTCACTCCCGTGCCTTGAAGGCTTGACAATGAGCACATGCGGACATGCCCAAACAAAGACCAAAGGAGATAGTACGCAATGAAGAAGAACACAAAAAAAAGGCAGAATCATGTATACGAGTAAAGTACACAGGACTCTAATGCTGCTGTGTGTAACCAACTGTTTAACTGTGGTTGTAGTAAGATCGTTGTTCCTTTTAGTTGGCTCTCCCATACTAACATTCGAAATATCTTCATGGAACCACGCGGGCCAAAACTGGTCGTGCAGCAGAGCAGCACAGACACATGTACACATGCAAATCTATGTGAGGTTACCCTGCCTGAATCCACATGCAACTGCACATGCCAAGCCGCAGCATCTGTCCCCGGCCCTTCCGATCAGCTCAGCTCCGGGCACATGATGACCCAACAGGCGCTCACATGCATGGGCCTCCCTGCATTGCATGTATGCTTGCCGACCTGTGCCGCCATTAGAGAAAGAAGAAAGATACAGAACACTGCACCTGTAGAACAGGATGAGTCACCCATGAAGACAACATTCCATGAGTGATCGCCTCGTGCATGCAGCCGATGTCTTGCAGATCGATGTGTTCCTGAACAGATGTCGTGAGATTAATCAGAGTTTACGACATGGTGAAGATCAGATCAATTAATGGGGTTAATTGCTGATCTGTGTTGATCACTGCAGAGTACTATGTACTAATAATGGTCGGTAATTGGGCCCGGAGTGCTCACAACTGGCCACGCATTCAAAGGTTCCCTCATGGGATGTGTTCTTCTTTTCGTTTATTAGATTGGTCCCATGAGCAGTTCTGGCATGCTAGAGCAACCATATCGCATAATCTTTTCGGTCATAATAGATCCCGCATATTCTGCCCCTCAAAACAGAATCTTAACGATTTTCAGAACCATTTGCATTTAGAAAATAGTTTTCATCCACTAAGTAAAAAAATAGACAATAGTGTTTAGTATACTAGATAATATCTTTAAATGATAAACATTCAAATTTTAAAATTGACCATAGTTTTCGATCCAAAAGTATAGACTATCATAAAACAAGTAGCAATTAAACACTAAAAATATGAATCAATCGCCCATGATCAAGCAACATCATCGTTGCCCTATCCTTCATCCTCGTTGCCATCTCCTTCATTGCATTCACCACTAGCTGAAGCCAATTCGACTGCAAGATCTCCTCACTTAGATCTCCCAATAGACCCTCACCTCTCATCCGTTTTATTTGGATCCATTATCATTCTTCTTTTCCTCAGCAACCACCTATTGTCTTGAGCCTTTTCTTCTCTTTCTATTCTCTTGATTCAACCAAAACAAACATGCTTACACTTGCTCACTAACTAACCCACGCATTCAGTAATGCAGTCTACACACACATGACCCGGCTACCACACGCGCACATGCAACTACAATCTGAACAAGCTCTAATTAACTATGACTTGGCCAAATCACATGGCTCAACATAAACGTGTGGTCCGCTCCAGCCACTTGCGCTTCTTGCCACTTCTCACGGTCGTGCCATGTCGTGCAGCACCGCAACTTCATGCCGCCATCGACATCTCGCCGTGCTCATCGTATCACACGGAAGCCTCACATCTCACCTCATGGCTCCGCAGAAACTCACCGGCTTTGTACGCATCACACTCACACCTTGCCGGACTACAATAGGCTACATGAATAGCAAACTACCTGTAAAACTCAAAACTAAACATGTGATGCAAAATATAAAGATTAGTGCTAGCATTGCGTATATCTTTCTCGTGCAGTGCGACACTACATTATAAAATTGCATAAGATAAGACTGATAACAATTCACATTCACAATTTTTTTTATGACAATGACATAGAGGAAACTCATATAGTCATTGTTGACAATCGTTTTTGGCAAAGTGCCAAATATGCAGGTGGATTTTAGACGAGCTGCTCTGCCCCCTCTACCGGGACGGGATGGACTGAAACCGGGTGGACCGGCTCAAGTTGAAGCCGGATGTAGGAGAAGCCGAACATGAAGCAATAATTAGAGATGTCGGAGCTGGCGAATGTAAGAAGATCAGAGGAGGCAAGTCGCCAAGTGCCGGTTGGCACACTCTAGTGAAGGCCATAAGCAGGAGTCAACTCGAGAATCAACGACCGAAGGAGTCGGTATCGACTCGAATGAATTGAAGTAACGTCAGCGACAAATCTCGGAAGCAAGCCCACATGTGAAGGCCCAAGCCGGTCCACAAAGTCTAGGTTACGAGAGAAGACGAAAAAGCAGTGACCAGGTATCAAGACTACACCGACATCAACGCAAAGGCAAGGAAGGCACCTCCAGCACGGAAGAACACTTGAACAGTCTCAGGGCAAGTCAGATGCTTGGAGTCCGAGTCTAGTACGAAGTTGGAGGAGACTTACCTAATTTAGCGTAGAGTAGGAGTTCGACTCAAACTATGTACACGCGTAGAGAGTGACTTACACGGAAAGGACAGGGTGATGTCCGATTGTAACTGAAACACACCAATCCAATCATCACACCTTTACATCTACTTCTATCATCTACCCCTATTGTCCCTTCTTCCATTCAATTCGGCACTCCGTTACCCTGATTCACTCGTTTGATTGACAAATCGAGTTAAGAGCGAGCAAATTGGCTTAGTTCAGCCAATTGTCGTCATGAGCCCTAACGGGGTCCCTCCCGGGCGAGCTGGGCGTCTGGTTCGAAATGAGACAGCTTACTGTCTTGCATATCACGCTCTAAGTCGGCCTCACACGAAAGCTTAACGTGAATGCATAGAATGTCGAGATTTATGCGCCAAATAGTTTTGAGGAATATTTCGACATTTTGAAATATTTTTTTTCCGGTAAAGTGAGCATATGCACCCAGGAAGCAAAAGAAATTTCTAAGAGAAAATCACGTTGCTTATTTCAGTTGAAGATCTTAAAGCAGATCAATTAACCTTATCTGAATTTAAACATGGCCAAATAATAACAGATCAACGCATTAATTGGTTTGCATTATTTGCATAACTTTTCTTAAGTTTATGTTTGCATAACCTCAAACTAACCGGCAGTACTCAAGCCGGTGAGTAACTTTACCTCGCTCCGGGGTGTCAGTAGTATGTACCCTGTTGTATTCGTGAGCCAAGGCTGCTCGATCTGTGGATCAGTTTTGAGCTCAGATCTGCTTAAAGCTTCAATAGCTTCTGTCAGGGCAGATGATATTGAGATGTGGAAATTTATTGGACCAACGTTCCATATTTGGTCCTGTGGAGCAAGCTGTTCGCGGCCGCGACAGGAGAGGAGCAGGAGAGGAGGAAATGAAAGAGGGTAAACAGTAACAACAAATGTAAAACTAGAACCAAAAGAATTACAAAAAGTATATATACTCCGTATATCTGAAGAACCATTAGACATTAATTGTTAGAAAATTACTACTAGTGGAAGAACATGGACTCATGTTCTTGACCATGTTCTGCTCATGAAGACCGCACGTTACAGGACCTGACATAACTGAACGATATCCAGGGGCAGTTTTGGAAAGAGGAATCCATGGTCACGCGCACTTAAAAGAGCTAGGCCACATTGTTCAGTCGGAGCTACACGATTCACACTCCGGTGCTCTTCCTCTTCAAGATCGAGCTAGGTTCCTCTCTGCAGATCGGAGCAAGATGACATTGCCCGCCATGGCTGGGCCAGTGCTCCTGCTGCTGCTCTGTGCAACCTGCAGACTGGCGCTCGGAATCACCGACGGTAACGTCCCGATTTAATTCCGTCTGACTGTTGCTGTTCGGTTACACCGGCAGTGTCAGCTGTGTGATCTGAGCTGACGAGTCCGATGATCCGTGATTGATCTCTCTCAGGGCTGCTGGCGAACGGCAACTTCGAGCGCGGGCCGCAGCCGTCGCAGCTGCGGGGGACGCAGGTGGTGGGCGCGTCGTCGGTCCCGTCGTGGCGGACGTCGGGGTTCGTGGAGTACATCCCGTCGGGGCGGAAGCAGGGGGACATGGTGCTGGTGGTGCCCGAGGGCGCCTACGCCGTGCGCCTGGGCAACGAGGCCTCCATCGCGCAGCGGCTCCGCGGCGCCGTCCCCGGCGCGCGCTACTCGCTCACCTTCAGCGCGGCGCGGACGTGCGCGCAGGCGGAGGTGCTCAACGTGTCCGCGTCCGGCCAGGCCGGCGTGCTCGCCATGCAGACCATGTACAGCAGCAACGGCTGGGACTCGTACGCCTGGGCGTTCAGGGCCAAGCTCGACGAGGTCGAGGTCGTCATCCACAACCCCGGCGTCACCGAGGACCCCGCCTGCGGCCCCCTCATCGACTCCGTCGCCATCAAGACCCTCACGCCCCCTCGCCGCACCAACAGTAAGTGCTCTTGCGTTGCGCTCTGTCTACGCCATCGTAGTTTCCTGCGCCGTGTAACACCGGTCGCCGGCGTGTTGTAGAGAATCTGGTGAAGAACGGTGATTTCGAGGAGGGCCCGTACATAATCCCGGGGACGACCAAGTGGGGGGTGCTGATCCCGTCGCGGACGGTGGACGACCACTCGCCGTTGCCGGGGTGGATGGTGGACTCGCTGAAGGCCGTCAAGTACATCGACAGCGACCACTTCGCGGTGCCGCGGGGCCGCCGGGCCGTGGAGCTGCTGGCGGGGAGGGAGAGCGCCATCGCGCAGGTGATCCACACCGTGCCGGGGAAGCAGTACGCGCTGTCCTTCAGCGTCGGAGACGCCAGCAACGCCTGCCGCGGGTCGCTCATGGTGGAGGCGTACGCCGGCAGGGAGTCGGCCAAGGTGGCGTACGAGTCGGCGGGGAAGGGCGGCGCCGCCAAGCGCGCCGTGCTCCCGTTCCGCGCCGCGTCGTCTCGCACGCGCGTCGTGTTCTTCAGCTCCTTCTACAGCACCAGGAGCGACGACATGAGCTCGCTCTGCGGGCCGGTGATTGACGACGTCGCCGTCGTCAGCGTGCGCGCGCGTGTGCCGAAGCGCGCCTAGAAGGCTAGAGCTACCAGTGAATCAGTGATAGATCGGGAGCTTGCGCTGGGCACGCACGGCGTTGTTGTTGTGGCATGCGTGTGTGTGCAAGACGAATGTACCCTGCTGTTACCTTAGATGATATCTCCCAAGGAACAACTATTTTTTGAGATCATAATTTTCAGATTGCTCGTGTCATGTGGTACTTAGTCGGGCCGATGAGGTGTTCAAACTTCAAACGGGTGATAGCCATTTGTCCCGATGCCGAGATATCCGAGAACATTGGACATTTGAGCTGTGGTCAAGGTAGCCGCATTAGGAGACCTTGTGGTTGATGTCGTGGTCGGGATTGCCAGCCTCTCGATGATGTCTCTGAGCCGTTGAGAGATGAGGTGGTCGTAGGTTGCCAGAACCATACACACACCTTGATCGAAAGCAAACTCTATTTTTTCTAGAACTGAGTACACATTGATGACACTGTCTTGACGGACTTAGAGGAGGTAGTCAACGCCTAAGAAAATGCTACCGAAGCTGATACTAACGAGACCCCGTTCTGAGCTTGCTAATTTGATGTCGTGGTCGGGATTGCCAGCCTCTCGATGATGTCGATGCAGTCTGAGCCGTCGAGAGATGAGGTGGTCGTAGTTTGCCAGATGTAACAGCCCCAGATTGGTACCCTAAAATATGGGCCAAATTTTCACTTTTTGCTTTGCATTTGCATCATGGCATACTTATTTAAATTGCTAATTCTAAACAAAGCAACACTTAGAAATTAAAAACTAGGGAAGCAAAACCCTTACCAAGAAGTTCAAACCAAATACATTACTCAAGATGGCAAAACCCAATTAACTTTGAACTTCCAAATTGTTCAGGAAGTTTCAATCACCCAATTATAATTATTTGGTAAAGGAAAATTCTTAACAAGCAAATAAGTAAATTTGAGAATTCCATTTGGTTCAATTCAAATCCTATTTGGGAACCAAATTAAACTTTCCAAAAATTCAAAATAAAATTATGTGGAGCTTCATTAATAAAATATGAGCCTCCATAAATATTTTCATAATTTATTGAATTGCCACAGTGCTTCAAATAAATGCTTTTTGCAAATTATCACAAATGATCAAATAGCAACAATATGAATAAAATTGAATCTAAACAATTTATTTTGGTACAACAATTTTTGTGTAGCTTCCTCATGACATGGGGAGCCCATATAAATTTTTGTAGATTTTATAAAAATGTTTAAGTGCCTATTTTAAATCCCTAAAAGTGCCCTGGACCTTTTTGCAATTAATTAAATTTTAGGCCAAGGGGGTTTTCGCAAAATCTTTTCTTTCTCCTCCACAAGGCCGACCATGGCCACTGGCGCCATGCCGTGGCCATGCCGCCCGATGCCGGCCCCCTCCCCTGCTGTGCTGGAGGCCAAGACGCCACGACAAGCTCACCACCCGCTCCGCGCTCACCTGCCCCCCTTCTCCCCTCCTCGTGCGAACCCTAACCCTAATTTCCCCGCCATCGTCGCCGCTGTCGGCCACCGAGCTCCGCCGTCGACCGCCGCTGCCCCGGACGAATAGAAGCGGGCTAGAGCACCGCTGGGTCGCCCTCTAGCTTCTCCGCCAACGCCTGCGTGATGGGAGGACCGGACGCGAGCTAATCGCGCGTTTTCTTTTCGACGCCGTCCTCCGCTCGCCGCCGTCGTCTTCGCCAAATTCCGGCCGCCCTGACCTCCTCCGACCACCCATGGCCCGTCACGCGTCCCTAGTGAGCCCGCACACCTCCAGGACACCCCTTTCTCTCCTCCTCCCCCTCTGTGGCCTCGCATTCGTGCGGGATGCCGTCGGCCGCCCGCCACGGCCGTGCCGCGTCGCGCACGCGCGTGTCGTCCTGCGCCTCCCCACCGTGCACAACCACTCGCATGCGACTGCCCGAGACCGCGCACCTTTTGCACGCACTAGTAACCACGGCGCGCCACCGGAAAAGGGTCGTCGCCGGCCGTTCCCCCGTCGGGTGCCGCCGCGCGCGTGCCCCGCTTGCCCGGCCTGGAACCGGCCTCGCGTTCGGCTTGGGCCGGCCACGGGCCGGAGGCTTCGGCCTCCCTCCCGGCCTCGGTCCCCAGTTTGGGCCGGCCAAAGGCTGGAACCCTCGGGTCCGGCCTGGCCGGCAGTGAGGCCGGCCTGCCTGCTTTGGAATTTCCTTTTTGGAAAATAAAATGAAATTTAAATAATTCATAACTATTTGAGAAATGCTCCAATTTTGGCAAATCAAATACCAAAATGTTCAGAAAAACAAACCCTATATGTTAGAATCATTGTAATAGTCTTTTGAAGTTATAATCGTTATAATCTTGCTGTTTATTTAAGAATTCCTAAAATGGGTTAAATAATACCAAATTAGGAAAATTCATAACTTATTAAATATTGATCCAAAAATTATGAATAAGATATCAATGTGATCAACACTTCAAATGCAATCAAACCATGCTAATATCACATCATGATCACAAATATTTATTTGATGTTATTCATAATTTGATTAAAAGAATTAAATTCAATTAATTATTTAATTCGCTATTTATTCATCGGTGCTCCAAAAATTACAAATGAGGTACCAAAATGATCGGAAGAACAAACCCTATCCATTCATGTCATGTTCATGCATATTGAGCCACTTCCCTAATAATGTAATGAATTATAAGTAATGTGGTCACTAAGATAAATATGGAGTTGTGTCCAAATAATTGCACTAATTATTTGGAACTCCATTTAATTTGTTAAATAAATTAAATGATAATGTCAATGCATCAACTTGTCATGTCATCATGTGATTGTGCATTGCACCTTGTCCTCTTGTGATTTATTTGTTCTTTTGTATTATTTTGGGTATCGATAGATTCCGGAGTCGAGGGTTCCCTCTCCTACCCCGACGAGCCGTACTACACGCCCCGGCAGCAAGGCAAGAGATAACCTAACCTTCTTGGCATCTAGCATCCTATGATTTTATCAACTTATTTTATCCACCATAATATTGCATGCGATTCAAATGTCATTTTTGATCAAGACATAGAGTATCCTATGAATGCATGTTTTTCCCCGAGCCAATCACATGTATCCCTACCTATGAACCTTAGTGTTGATGTGTTGGCCGGATACAAAAATATAATTGTTGGTTATATGCTTAGCTATGCTTAGCAATGCTTAGTTGAAATACTAGTTATATCCGTTGTTGAATTCCATAACTATTGATGTTGATGGAATGATGCGGGCATGGTGGGTAATGGTGATGCTTAATTAAAATGCTAAGAAGGCTTGGATGAGTTGCCATCGGGGATGGTGTTTTGTCTCATTCTTGCCCCTAGGTGCGAGTTCTTGTCTCTAGACTCAAGATCGAGCGTGCTGCCATTGGTGGGTTATGGGCGCCTTACTGACCGAATAATTTGTGAGGGGCTTGCCAAGGGTCCTCTAGTTTGCTATTTCCATTTGCGCGTGAGTTGTGTGGGTGGAAAAGAAATGAGGAGGACTGTGGTGTTTAGGATGTGGCCGCGGGGCAGGGCGTGGGAGGCGCTGAACCTATCCTTCCACACACTGATGGCCCTTGAGTAAGCCTCATGCATTGTAAAGGTCTAAACGCGCCCGCTCGCCGGCCTTCCCTGGAAGAGGGCCAATTAGGTGAGCCGGACGGTACCAATGGGTAAAATAGTACACCCCTGCAGGGTTTAATCTTTTCAAAAAGCCGTGTCCGCGGTTATGGATGACTTGGGAATGGATATACGAGACCATAGAGAATCTTAACCTAATTAAAATTTGGCAGCTAAAGGTTGCAATACAACGTGTGTTAAAAAGGTTCATTTCCTCGAGGGTGATTCGAGGGAGTGCCTTTGGTGAAGATGAGAGGTGGTTATGGCTACAAGTAGGTTCGACGTGAACCGAAGATGAAAGGTTACTCTCTTACCCCTTTTATGAAAAATATTCTGAGTAGACGGTGCCATGTGTCGTTTATGTCTTGTTTATGAAAATTAGCTTTATGCAAAAATAACTACACATACAGCTTTAGAGCCTCCGTCAGTCATTGGGGCTATATCGCCCTACTAAACTTGCGAGTACGTCGTACTCAGTCTCTCTTTGCTGCTTTTATTTTTGTATTTCAGAGGAGGACGACACCGAGCAACTAGGTGGGTTCTTTGTGGACGTCGACTAGTAGTCCGGGGTTCCTAGGTGGCAGCTTGGGACCGTGGAACAAGCTGGCTGGGATCTTTTATCTGTAGGCCTCTTAGGCCATAGTTTGCATCTTGTTGTTAGACAACACTACCCTCGCTTCCGCTTGATGAATTGTTGAATCAGTGATCCTTTTGTGTGTAATATTTGTATCTTCTCTTATATGAGTTGCTATATGCTTTTGTGTCGTAGAGTCTGTAATGTGCCAGTTTGTTCCACAAGTCTCGTTCTCTTTACTATACGTGATAGCGATGTCTGGGCTTATGGCATGATCGAGGTGTTGTGTGCCGATGATCCATTCCGAGCACACCTGCCAATGAGTTTTGGCCTGGGATTGGTAACCCAGTAACCCTCGATCGTGTAGCATGAACGGTTGCATAACGTTTCACTGTATTTTTCTGGGGTCAGGGCGCTACACCAGAACCATACACACACTTGGATCGAAAGCAAACTCCGTTTTTTCTAGAACTGAGTACACATTGATGACACTGTCTTGACGGACTAGAGGAGGTAGTCAACGCCTAAGAAAATGCTATCGAAGCTGATACTGACGAGACCCCGTTCTGAGCTTGGTAAACTCGGCACGTGCTGGTTAAAGATGATGTATTGGTGTTGCTAGTACCGGGCGTGCGAGAACTGTGTCATTGTAATAATTGACTGTATAGTGTGACTGCCTTGTTAATGACTACTATGAGCTGGGCGAAACTACTCGGTTCCACATTGCTGATGTTGGTGGAACCGACGACTTTCCACACCGTGTCGAAGGCTTTGATGATGTCCTGGCCCCGGAGGCTCGAGATGGTGTCTGTCGGGATACGTGCTACGTAAAACTTTAAAATTTCTATTCATACGATACATCCAAGACCCACTTCGGAGCAGCAGGTAAAAGTAGGTAACAATGTCATACCCTTGATGCATGATTATGTTGGTACAATGAATAAGTTAACGTAGTCGATTACGACTTCTAAGACTATGTTACACTTCCTAGTCGGGAGAGTTCAATCCACGCAAGAGCTCGCCCAATCTACTATCGACGTAGAAGACACCTCCGGTATCCACATGTACCAGATCAACATCACCGCAACGGTAAATTGACCAACACTCCTATGCAGCTAGAAGGTATGCTGGGAAAGTTGCATCTAGATCTAATCAAGAAGAAGAGGGACAGAGAGGCTGCCCTAGATCTAATCTAGAGCTACACCATGGAGGAGTGGGTGTGTGTGTGCATGTGGTAGGGCTTCATCAAGGGCAAGGATGCGGCTAGGTGGAGAGCTTTGGGTGCTCCCCTTTCTACGCCTCCCCTCTCTTTATACAGGGGTGGACGCTGCCAGGCGCCCCAAATTGGACTCCAAATAGGAAATAAAACATAAACAAAACAAGTAAAGAAAAAACAAGATAGAAAACAACGGAAGAGAGAAAATAAAATGGTCAATTAGTAAGGGAATAAAAGTTTGTGTTGATCAAGGCTTTGTGCGGGTTTTTCATCACTCAAGGCCAAGTGAAGATATGTCGAAGAGAGCGTCTCCCATCTTGGTGTATGGGGGAGCATCAAGTGAATCTTCACCGAAGCGCAATCGAGGAAGGTGGTGCGTCTTGAGGAGATGAAGATCGTCTTCATCGACCTCAAGTGGATTTATGCGCAAGGCAAAGGTATGATCTTGATAGGGTTTCTATTTTACCGGTCTCATATTGTTTAGTGAGAGACCGGATTATAGGACAGATAACCGTACTATCAAGAGGGGCTCTCAACCGAATATCATGATCGCATCGCCATAGAGAGCACAAACCTTTGCATCCATGCAATCATCTTTATTGGTTCTTATTTGTCTCTAATCGTGGTGTGGTCTTGGTGCTTGTCGTGCTCGTCATGACAAAGCTAAGTTCACCGAAAACGGTTTTCATTTGCGTCCCCTATTGCAGTTTCGGTATTGGAGATTTTGCCGGTTCATCCGTGCGGGAGATTTATCTCTTCCATTTCTTTGAAAAATCTCCTTTACTTGCTTGCCATTTTCAAAGGTAGCATTTGTCGTCCTCCTTCCAACAAAATTGGCTTTACTTCATTCGGACTTCAATTGCAAAAGTTATAGAATTTCCGGTTTGCAAAAATGAGTTTTTAACCTTTCCCCATTTATCTTTATATTATATTCTTGGAATATGATTTTTCTCTGCATATTCTTGTAGTGCTTGTTGTGGCGATTCCAACGAGTCCAAGAATACCGAAAACGGAGTTCGTATGCGAAAGTTATTGCGTTTTCGGTTTGGCCGATTTTTCAAAACAGTTTATTTAAAAGAAAAAATAAGTAACAGGCAGGCCGGCCTGTCCGGGCCCGAGGCCGGCCTCAGGCCGGGTGGCTCGGGTGGGCTGCCGGCCTCGCGCTCACTGCCTGTCAGGCCCAGGCCGGGGGCAGGCCGGCCGGTTCGGCCACTTGCCCGGCCCACCCGGGTGAGCAGCCGGCCCAGGCCGGGGCGGGCAGGCCGGCCTCCCAGCTCCTGCGCTGTCTGCCAGTTCGTTCGTTAGATTCCTTCCCGGCCCGGCCGGGGCACAGGCCGGCCCCAGGCCGGGCAGTCTGCTGCTGCTTTTTTTCCACTCGTTTTTTCCCAACGACTCCTTTTTGGAGCCACCTATAAAAGGGGCTTCTTCCCCATTCTTTGAGCTCAGCCCATTTTTCTCTCTCCCCACCATTGTTGCAACATTTTGAGAGCTCGATTCCTCCACTTCCCTCCGATGATTCTTGCCCAAATTTAGGGAAACAAGAGAGGAGATCTAGATCCACTACTCCACCAAACAAAATCTCCTCTAAGTGAGGGAATCTCGTTGGATCTAGATTTTGGAGTTCTTGGTGTTTCTCCTCCGTTCTTCCTCCTAAATCCCTCCATAGCATTAGTTGCTTTGGTTGGATTTTGGGGTGAAGGATTTGACCACTTGGTGTGATCTTCCCCTTTTGCATTGGTTGCATCGGGTTGTGCTCCCCACGGTGATTCGTGGGATTGAAGGTTGGGAGCTTGTTACTCTTGGGTCATTGGACCCTAGACGATGGTGGTGCCGTGAAGACTTCGGCTTGTGAAGCTTCGGCACGATTTGGGAGCCCCCAATTGAGTTGTGGGTGTGTGCCCCAAAGTTGTAAGGGCTCCGGAATCCGCCCCGAAGGATTCCGATAGTGGAAGGTGAACCAAACCTTTGGGTGCGGTTCATCGGAGAATAGGGTGAGGCCTTTGTGGCATCTTGAGTAGGCCTTTTGTGGTGAGCTCACACCCCTCCAACGAGACGTACTCCCTTAACAAGGAGGAACTCGGGAATAAATCCTCGTCTCCGCGTGCCTCGGTTATTTCTATACCCGAGCCTTTTACTTATTCAATTTACATTGTGATAGCCTTCGTGTTTAAAGTTCATATCTTGCTATCACCTTGTTGTCATATTGCTTAGCATAAGTTGTTGGTGCACTTAGGCAAACCTAGTATTTTAAGTTTGTTAGCTTGTTAATTTAAACACATAGTTTTATTCCGTAATTATCAAGCCCCTAAATAGAAAAAGTTTTAATCGTCTATTCACCCCCCTCTAGGCGACATCGGGACATCGTTTGTTCTTTCAATTGGTATCAGGGCCTCGTCTCTCTTGTTTGGCTTTACCGCCTAGAGAGTAAAGATGTCGTTTAGAGTTTTAGTGCACGATCACATGTTTATATTCAATGGCACAATTTTTAATGTTTGGAAAACTCATATGCTTAGTCACTTACGGGTCTTGGACCCCAATATTGAGCGTATCTTAGATGTAGGTTTTTCTCCTCCAATGGATTACGAAAGTACGACTTTAGAGGATGAGAAAAACTTATATCTAGATGCTCTAGCTTCTAATGAGTTTTGAAAATTTGTGAGTGTTGTAGTTTTTGAGTCAATCTTGCCTCTACGGAACACTCATGAGCTTTGGACCAAGCTTCAAGAAAAATATGGAGTGTCCAACTCTATTGAGGATGATTGCTCTCCCTCCACCTCCGGCCGTGACGAGCTCTCGTCTTACTTCACCAAAATGTGGTAAGCCACAAACCAATGTATGGTGAGTAGTGATAGGTTTGCAATATTGATAGTGAGCTCTTTTATGATGATCTTCTATCTCTATCTTGTTGCAATGCCTCATCTTTGGACTAAACTCTTCTAGCACTAAATGTCATACATGCTAGTGTTGATAGTCCTTGTATATCCAAAAATTGCTTAGATAAATCTAATGATGAATGCTTGCTTTATCTTGTTCCATGATAAAAATGCTTGTGTTCCCTCTAACTCTTGCATGAATAATAATGTAGAGGAAACCCAATTATGCAACAAGATGTGAACTTGAGTAGTTCAAAAATTAATTGCTCTCTTCATCCATCACCATTGCCTTATGGCTAAATCTTCTTCTAGTGAATAATGATATAATGATGATAATAATGATGAAGAAGATGATGTGGAAAAGGTTAATGCTCTCCTTCAAAATAAAGGTCTAATGATTCTTAAAGCCCTTCCTAAAATAAAAGCTCAAGCTATCCTTTGAAATTATGGACGCTATTGAGCGTGGGGAAACTATTGAGGCTTGGAAGCAAGCCTTGAAGAAAAGGGTAAGATCGAAGAGATGATGCTATGGAAAATCGTTAGAAGATGCTCTTGAGGAAGAGCAAGAGACTCGTGCTTCTCTTGAGGAGAAACTAGAATTATCGAGGAGTCTCATAATGAAATAATTGCTAAAATCATTAAAGAACGTGACCATGCTCATGCTAAATATAAAGTGAAAATGAAAATGCTAGATTAAATGAAGAGCTTGTAAGTTCTTCTCTCTAATGTAATGATGCTTGTGCTACTAACTCCATTCTTGTGAAGCATCTACTTTGAAGGAGAATGTTGAGCTAAGGGCTCAACTTGAGTTGCTAACTAGCAAGTATA